>NEWO01000037.1:1314244-1333780 GCA_003013225.1 Phalaenopsis aphrodite | reverse complement strand
TCGCTTCAACAAAATAGAAAATCAGAATATTCAACAGAAACAGAGAGCAGTTGGCTTACGTCTTTCAATTCGTCAGCAGTACTTTAGATACATTACTCCTTTCATAATCTCCTCCGCTTATGTAATGCAGTACGTCACCAGAAGGCTAGCGGGAACTATAAATAGAAGGGTGGCAAGAAATGTCGATCGATCAGAACTAAAGCATCAAAATTAACCCAACCTTATACGTCCATAATCGCAGTTTCTGAATTAAGAGAATTACTACAATCTGCAATGGCTGCCGAGAAGAAGACAAGCACTCATCATAAAGCACTCGGTTGGGCAGCCCGAGACAATTCCGGCATCCTTTCCCCCTTCAACTTCACCAGAAGGTATGAGAAATATTACTAACTCTTTAGTTATCTTAACCAGACATGATTCAAATAAAATTTATGTGTGTGATCCTTATTTTTCATTTAATCAAGCATCAATCGATCTCTCACTATTTGCTTCTGCAGAGCCACTGACGAATCGGATGTCCGAATAAAAATACTCTACTGTGGAATCTGTCACAGTGATCTCCATCTGTCCAAACAAGATATCGACTTCCCCATCACCTATCCTCTCGTTCCAGGGTATCCTTCGCTTCCATTGTTTTTTTCTTCAATCAGAAATGCACATCAATTCTTTATTATTATTATTATTTTAATGATATTGAATTATAATCTGACGTTCAAAACCAGGCATGAGATCATTGGCGAGGTGGTGGAAGCAGGAGACAAGGTGAAGAAGTTTAAGGTTGGAGATAAAGGCGGCGTCGGTTGCTTCGTTCGAAGTTGTGGTGACTGTGAGCAATGCATAGAGAGCCTTGAAAGCTACTGTCACAGAGCTGTGATGACCTACAATGCCACCGACTATGATGGCTTGCCTACCTACGGCGGCTTCTCCGATACCATCGTCGTTCATGAGCGCTATGTCTTCCGTATCCCCGACCGACTCCCACTCCACTCTACTGCGCCGCTACTTTGTGCCGGCATCACTGTTTATAGCCCAATGCGCTACTTCGGCCTCGATCGACCGGGGCTTCATGTTGGTGTTGTTGGGCTCGGTGGTCTCGGCCATGTGGCTGTTAAATTTGCCAAAGCTATGAAGATGAAAGTTATGGTCATCAGCACCTCACCGCACAAACAAAAGGAGGCAATCGAGCTGTTAGGAGCTGATCAATTTCTTCTCAGCACTAATGAAGAGCAGATCATGGTACATATATATAATTTATCTTTTTTTTTGTAAATTTTATTGTGTTTATTTACATATTTTTTACAGGCAGCTATCGGTAGCTTGGATGGGATCATTGATACAGTATCTGCAAATCACCCAATAGAACCATTATTAGGGCTGTTGAAGGCGCATGGTAAATTAGTAGTGCTTGGAGCATCAAAGGAGCCACTGCAAGTTCCTTCCATTCCTCTTCTTTTGGGTAAGATTTTTCAATATATCAATTTTTTTTTAACATTAATGATTCTTATGTAGGTTTGATTTTAAAAATTTATAAGATCGACCTAAAATTTCTAAACATAACTCATGCATTAATCCACAGGAAGAAAGATGGTTAGTGGTTCTGCAGCTGGGGGGATGAGAGAAACGCAAGAGATGATAGATTTTGCTGCAGAACATAATATTACTGCTGAAGTTGAGCTAATACCTATAAGCTATGTGAACACAGCGCTGGAACGACTTGCTAAGGGAGATGTCAGATATCGATTTGTGATCGATGTGGCAAACACTTTGAAGAAGACTAATGAGTGAATGGCTAAAGTTTAGTGTTTTGTTTGGTTGATCTTTTATATCATGCATGTGAGTGATGAGTGAAGGAATAATTTATTTTACATTTTTTTTCTCCTAGTTTTTTTTTTCTTGGTTGTGCTTGATAATATGAAGATATTTGATCTTGTTTGAATAAATTAGTGGAATTTATGTTCCCTACATTTAATATTTACATTTTGCTTTTTTTTTAATTTTTTTTTTCCTTTTAATTTCTATTGTGAAGTTGCCTTTCATGTGCTTTTGTATTAATAAAGCAACACTTGCAATCACAAACGATGGGAAAAAAAAAAAAAAGGCAAATGGGAATACCCCTTATAGTGTACCTCTTGGGACAGGATATTACTTCCAATTAATCAGATCATAATGCCACATTATATATATATATATATATATATATATATATATATATATATATTTGTGTGTGTACTGTTAAACATGAAAATAAACAATAATTAGCATGTTAATGAGTTAATAAGTTAAAAGTATTTAAAAAAAAACTTAACGTGTGTGAATCACATGTTGTTATTTATTAAGTGTTTGCATTAGTTCCCTTCCGGTCTAGAAGAACTCGACTCAAGATCGTTGAGGGGCACAGTCCATCGTCTGGCTGGTGACATTAGTCAAGATCAGCCACATTAAACGTGGCTGAAATGTTTACATTGGGCAGAAGAAACATCACATAGTCTTTGTTATTGATTATAGCTTTAATTGGGAAATGTTCTTCCTGGGTTCAATTATAAATAAGTACTAACCGGAAATCTTTTTTTAACACAGTTGTATTATGACCAAATCACCTTTTAAAAAGTCATCTAGTTTTAATGCCCAACGACTTGTTCCTTGTAGTTGAGATTGCTTCATTTTATTATATTTTTCACTTCATGTAGCATTTGATCAAATTAATTCCCTGACAAGTTGGGTGGCTTGTGTTTGAGAAGAAGTTAAGAGAAAAGCCACATAAATGGTATGATTTAATTCTTTGGTACTTACAGTGCTGAAGGGTAATATAGCTACAGTTTTGTTCACCATGTTATTGAAAGCAAATTTGGCTTGACTCAAAACATCATCCCATTACTTAGGTTTGTCATCAGCAATGCATCTAATCATATTTTCCAGAGTGTGATTCACCACCTCTATTTGTCCATTTGTTTGTGAATGATAAACCAAAACTAAACTTGAGCTCGGTTTGATGATGTTTCCACAGTTCACACCAAAAACAACTAAAGAAATGTCTTGAAGTTAAGATGTGAATAACACCATGAAGCCTTACAATCTCTTCGAATAATAGTTTAGAAACATTAATGTCATCAAAAATTTTCTAACATGTAAAAAAATGAGACATTTTTGAAATCTTGCGTACTATAGCCATGATGGGGTCAAATGCATTATCTGCCTTTGGAAGATCCAATACAAATTGTCATCTTAAGTCCCCCCCCACCGAGAATGCATAGTTGGTTACCTTTGAAGAGGAAGCCACGGTTCAAAGAATAGTCAACAGAAGCTATACAAGAAATACATTGAGACCATACAATTATAAAATCTGGGTTATCTGAATACAATTCTGATAAGGATTTGAGTTATGTGATGGTGGATTGAACAACAACGAGAAGGCTAGCTCGTCTAATTAATGTATTTGTAACTATTGATTTCCCCAACTTTATCTTTTAATGCAAAACTAAAATTTTTTAGGTTATGGACCCATCTCACGAGTATTCTATTCGGTTTTTTTTTTGTTTGTAAAATTTTTGGAAGCGGTGATCACTATAAAGTACGAACTCTTGATGTATCAACTAATGCTTCCATTATTTAAGGGCATAAATTACAACATACAACTCTTTGTTTATATGCTGACCACTTTTGTCATTGACCGCGTAGTTTTGCACTAAATAATTCAATATGTTTATAATCTTGAGAAATTACAACACCAAGTCCCATTATAGAAGCATCTGTCTTAACTTGGAAAGTTTTATCAAAATAAGGTATATTTAGAATTGGAGCAAAAGTAAGACAATTTAGTGTTGAAGCTGAGTTCTTGTTCTTCACCCCCACATGAAAGATTTGTGAATGAGACAATCAATATCAAGGTCATTATTATACTGAAATTTCGAATAAATTTTGTGATAAAAATTTGAGATAAAAACTTGCTAGCCCGTGGAAGTAGTAAACTTTGCTGATAGATATTGGCATCAGCCAGGATTAAATGGCCTCCACCTTGTGCAAACCTGTTTTAATTCGATGATTGGAGACAGTGAAATCTTAGAAGTATACCTCTTTCAAATCAAATTTACATTTATGACGGTTAAGAAACAAACTATAGTCTTTCAAGGCTAATAAAATCCGTTGTAAGTAATGGAGATGGGTTGCCATGGAATAACCATACACATGAATATTATCGAAATAAGCTACACAAAAGCGCCAGTGGAAAGCATTAAACAACTCATGCATTAATCTCATGAATGTGATTGGTGTGTTACATAATTCGAATGGCATGACTCTTCACTTGTAGGTGTTAGCTGGACCATCGTACCAAGCTTCAACATTGAATTGCCATGGCCTTCCCAAAATGAGATAATAAACATCCATAGCAAGACATCACAAACTACTTCGCAAATAAATTTCTTACTAATAGAGAATGTCATCTTACCAGTGTTAGCCACCAAAACATCAATTCATCATTTAACCCAACTATTTTTTGTATGGATGCGATTATTTAGAAGTTTTTAGTTTAAAGCATTGACCACATAACAATTATATTTTCCGTACACTCACTATCAACTACTAGCTTACACACTTTGTCATTAATAGTGCAACAATTTCTAAATATTGCATGCCTTTGAGTTTTAGCCGGTTATTTTGGAGATAGTAGAATTTTCTCAATTACACGTGACAGAAACTTACTTTCATAACTCTACTCATTTTCACATTTATTCTTGAAAAAAGGTGGTTCATAATTGTACTCTTCTCCAGATTCACCATTAGCAAGTCGTAACTACCACCATTTAGGCAGCCATTAGATCTTTATCCTAGTTGGAACATAAAAAAAATTAGAAGTTCGTAGTTTACCATATATTCCTTGTCATTGGTAGTAGGGTTTCTGAACAAGTTTGAGGTCTTCTATTCCATCCTTTTAAATAGACTTTAGGGACTGAAGGGGCTATCTCTAAGACATTAAATCCACCTTGTCTGGTCTAGATTGGTGCATTAGCCAGATTGCACTTCTAGTTGTAAACATTGGTTGTTCGACTTAGCAACAACTCAGCCTTCAATGTGAAATTTTCTACTTGGGACTGTGATCAAACCATGATCATCTCCATTTTATCTTGAATAGCTTCTCGGAGTCCTCCAATATACGGAGGAACCAGCTGTTAATTAGTTTCATTTAGATTGTTCCGGGTACTATGCCTATAAAATTCTTTTGTGTGTTGGCTCACTGAACGTTTTCCCTGTACACACCTTTGATATTCTAAGTACAACATCTAGTCACAATCAGATGATAGTAAATATTGCGGAGTAATTGTGGGATTGAAGTAGTTGAAGTCACTGGGCACTGTCACCACCTTGCCCTTTAATTTGTACGGGACACACAAATTGTATTATGAGGTAATATTCATATAAATTGAAGGTCTCGACTAATTGCTCCTTATCAAGATATTCCTTTATATGTAAATGTCCATCGAAAACAGGGAAATCAATTTTCACCTTAAAATCAGGAAAATGTCGATCATACATTAATCGTCGGTGGGAAGGGTATTTCATTAACATAGGTTCTTCTTCAAAATCTGAATCAAAAAGACAAGTTCGCCAACAAGGGTTTGGATCCTCGTCAGATTCTAGAAGCCCGTAATTGGCCTGCAAATTAGACCATCAAAAGCGCCTCAGGTAGCGATTAACCACAACGAGAACCTCAGTTGCTGGTGCGGTTGCCAGATCACCCAGTGTGACTGCTGGTTGAAAGTTCCCAACACTATTCTTGAAAGCTTGAAGCTCTCTTCGAACCTCTCCAACAAAAATTTGGAAATCTACAATAAGTTTATCCACTCTTTGAGTCAGAGAAGATTGAGCTTTGTTTAGTTTCTCGTCGCCAATCAATGCCACCCGCAGGTATTTTTTTTTAGTGCAGCACCTGCAAAAGGTATCGTACCTCTAGGAACAATATATTACTTTTGAGTAAAGAATTCATAATGACACATTTGGTCCCATTATATATATATATATATATATATATATATATATATATATATATATATATATATATATATATATATATATATATATATATATATATAAACATGAAAAAAACTATAGTTTCCATATTCATGAGCTAATAAAACAAATATAATTACGAAATTTTGGTATGTATGAGTCATGTGGTGTTATTTATTAAGGATTTGTTTGAGATCAATTTTTATTTTTGAAAAAAAAATAGAAAACAAACATGACAATAGTGTATGTCTATTTGTTTTTCATTTTTTTTTAGAACATTTATGTTTTTAAAATACAAAAAACAGAAAAACATGTTTTTGTTTGTTTTTAAAACACCAAAACAACCCTCCACCTGTTTTCAGTGGTGGGGGAACTAATTCACATGTCTTCTGCTGCAGTAGAGCGAAAAATTCTTGAGACATGCTTCTTGTCAATGTGTAAGTTTGACAAAATGAGTAAAATTTGTTGGTTTTTGTGAGTCAATGAGCTGACGATGTAGATCCAAAAATTTGTTCAGTTTCAAACTTACTGTTTTCAACATGGTTTGCAGTGGATGTGTAGCATGGGTCGAACTTGGCATGGCTGGTTTAATTTCTCTTGTAACTGTTTTGGTTGGCAGTTGAGGAATAGGTTGTGATGAAGCTATGGGAATGGAAGACACCCCATCAGAAGAAATACCACAACTGTTGGAGATATTCAGTAAAGGGGGACTTACCGAAGTTGACATGGGAAATAGCATGAATGGTGGTAGAAAAGCATTGTTTGCGGGGGTTGAGGTCTCCTAGGCTAAAAAGAAATAGGGAAAATGTTCTTCATCAAATGTAACCTGTCGTGCTATAATGATTTTGTTGGTGACAAGATTGTAACATCTATAACAATTACCTTGAGTGGGGTAACCAAGAAAAAGACACGGTGGAGCTTTGGTAATCAGTTTACTGGTAAGGGTAGGATGTTGCCAAGAATAGTAGGATGAACCAATGATTTTTATATGACTATAACATGGATGTCTTTTATAAAGAAACTAAAAAGGAGAATCTTATTTGTGTTTGTTGAGGGCATAAAGTTGATGAAATAGGTAGCTTTTTGAATACCATATGTCCAAAACTTAGAGGGCAACTGAGCCTTGGGAAACAGAGTTCTTGTTGTTTCAATTATATGGCGGTGTTTGCGTTCTGCGACACCATTTTGTCCTTGCGTATATGGACAACTAAGTTTTTGTTGGATCTCATTTGAAGCAAGGTATGTTTGAAACACATTAGAGGTAAATTCATATCTGTCATCAGTTCTAAGAGTTCTCAACATGATATTAAATTGTGTGTTTATAAGTTTATATAATTGAATAAACTTGGAAAGAACTTCAGCTTCGTTTTCCAAAGGAAATACTTACGCATGTCTTGTAAAGTCATTAAAAAAAGAATGTAGTATTTATACCCATAAATGGATACAATGGGAGGCGGTCCCCAAACATCACTATGCAATAATTGAAGCATTGCAGTACTACGATTTATTGATTTCAGTAAGGACAAACAATGACTCTTAGCAGACATACATGTGCTACATTTAGTAGAAAAAGAACATACATTGAGAAACTTATTTTGAGTGGAGATGAGCTTGAGAATATCAGAATGATAATTTCCAAGGCTTTGATGTCAATCAACTTTCGTCTTGACTCTAGTATGGAGGGCTTTATGAATATGACTAGGATATAAGCCTTCTTTGCTGCTCCCTTTAAGCGGTTCCTTATTCGTTGTGAGATGCTTGATGTGATATAGAGTGAGATCAAATTGAATGAAGCAATTGTTATGAAAAACAAAATTATGAACCGATCTCAAATTATGAGAAAGATTGAGAATGTGAAAAAATTGCTTGAGCACAAACTTACGGTTAGGAGTAGGAAAAATCCCATGTTCACTATGTTGAATGGGAAGACCATTACCAACCACAATGTATTCATTGCCATTGTAGATGTTCGGTTTGTGGAGATTGGTATTTGTTATCGTTAGATGCGACGAAGCTCCCGTATTAAGAATGCATTCAGAAGTAGAGGATTCGTGTCTGTAGTTAAAGCTTCTTGAGGCTGATTTAGCGACTTGGGAGAGTAAGATAGATTGTACCTATGCCAACAAGAGATAGCAGAATGACCAGCCTTTCCGCATATTTGACAAATAGTGGTAGATTTTGGTCGTCTAGAGGAAGCAGAGGGCTGAGAATATCTGCCACGGCATCATAAAAAAGTTCGGTCTGGACCCTAGAGGAAAGAACTATCTATGATAGAGTATGTTCCTTGGCTGTGAAGGTAATCAAATGAATTTCTTTGCTGCAAAGAACCATAAGGATCTTCCAATGGAAGCGGCTCAAATCTGGTCCAGATTGCAGTCTTGAAGGAATTGGAGTTAGGAAGATTATTCAATATGTAAATGATAATAATTTCCAGATCTACATGAGAACCTACTATAAAGATTTGATCAAGCAAGATCTTGATTTCAGTCAAATGATGGGTCTTAGAGTAAGATTTCATAGACATGTTATGTAACTCATTCTTAAAATTGATGACCCTAGAACTACTGTGTTATGGTATGTCTCATATACCATATCGGGACAGACGCTGGATCGAAGCGGAGCGGAGCGGAGCGTAGAATCTGTCCAAATTGGGAAGTTACGTGGGTTTGGGGTGCGGGGGCAAAGCCCCGTGGTTTGGTACAGGGGTAATGTTGTAATTACATATTGTGCCTAAGTTTACTCCTGGGGTTATAAATAGGCCTGTTAGTAACCCCAGGAGGTAATCCTCTATTTTGTAACTCTTTTCTGAATATTGAAAGGAACTCGCCGCTCTGCTCCCGAGGACGTAGGCATATTTGCCGAACCTCGTTAAATCTCTGTGTTCTTCTGGATTTGTGTCGTTCTAGTTTTTCTTCGCCCTTATTTTCTCAACATACTGGAAGATTGAAGGCATTTGGATAAGGTTTTCAAAATGCCTGTAGTAGTTTCAAGGTTGAGAACATGGGGTAAAATAGAAGGGATGGTTGAGTAAGGGGCAGCGACTAAGTTTTGATCAATAAGTTTTCACTAATGATAAGCATTGTTAGAGGAAGAAGAAAGATAGATTGTTGTTCCATCAAGAAACGATTCAAACTTGTTTGTACGCGAATAATTTGTGGGTTTGAGAACTCTTAATAGGGTAGAGATATGTAGTCGTTTGGGTGGTGACAAGGTTTTTCATATTTTCCATGAGAAATTTAAGAGAAGGTGGGATAGAAGAATAGGAAGGCTGAAAGGTCTTGGTATGATTGAATGAATTGGTGGAATCTATGACAAGAAAGGTGTTGAAATTCAGAATTATGCGGAATACGGTGAATACTTGATTGTTTCATTGATATGAACGGGGGTATAAATAATTCTTACAAGAATCATATAATAGGAAAAATAATAAAAATGAAATGATATGAAAGGAAAAATATATCACATAATATTTTCGATAATCAATTTATATTAATTATTAAGAGATATAGAAAATAACATAAAATAGGAAAATAAATAATTCTCAATCCAAGGAAATAAATATAAAATAGGAAAGAAAAAAATTTTCTTAATCTACGGAAATACTTTATTCCTCATAACTTCTTACATGAATATATTATTTCCTATTATAATTCTTAATGCTCCCCCTCAAGTTTGGATTGTATGTTAATAATTCCTAACTTGCTGAGTAGTGAAGAAAAATTGATCGTTTGGATTATCAAATTTGCTATAATCAAACTTGGCTAAATTTTGAGTTATGTCTGTCATGTGTTTCGGCGTAGAAGAGAGATTCAAGCTTGACTGAATTTGCTAAATTTAAATTTTGCTGAATTTTGAGTTTTGTTTGTCATATGTTTTAGCATAGATAAGAGATTCAAACTTGTCTGAATTTGCTGGATTCAGGCTAGACTGAATTTTGAGTTTTGCAATGATAGAGACAACCTACAGGAAAACTGACTTTTAGTTGATTGTGTTTGTCGTTGGCTGCAGAGAAAACATGTAAATCACACCCAATATATTCTGCTAAGAGAAAATAGCGGAAGAAAGGGCGGCTGGAAACAGAGCTCCCCTTGATGCTTGGGCTAGGGAAGAAAAAAAATATTGCAAGAGAAAGGAGTGGCTAGAAACGCAACTCCCCCTGACGCTTGGGCAGAGAAAAAAAAATACTGCAGGAAAAATGGTTGGCTAGAAACGCAGCTCCCCTGACGCTTGGGTGTCTAAAATCTGGTTCAAAATAACCATCATCCACCCTTGGCCGACGCGGCGGTGAAATAGAACCTGGATGGTGTATGTGCCCTTGATCATTCAGAAACCTTTGAGACCGTAGATGGAATGCCAGAGGAGACCCGCATCATCGAAGACCAATCGTAGAGCCACGACGCTGTTGACGAGGTTGGGGCGCACAGTGGTGGAATCCGTCAAGAGACCTCCGGTGATGCAGCGACGAGTAGCCCTCAAGGTGTCGCCTGAATGATGGAGAATCACGGGGATGAACTTCTTGTGGAGAATTAAGTCTGTGTTGTTGCATATGATGTCAAGATCGCTTCCTCCGCCATTGCTGGCTAGAGGCTTGACGACCATGTTGTTGAGGTTGATGTCGATGCGCGAACCTGGAGACGACGATTGGGATAGCAGCTCTAGTTCGGACTCCTAGGCAACATCGAGATTGAACTCACGGGAGGGCATCTTTATGATTCTTTCCATGGCTTCAGTAACCTAACGAAGCGGCGAGGAATTAGAGATTTGGAGAAGAAAAACCTCACTTCCTACAAAGAGGATGGCAGGAAGGGAGTCCAACAATTTTCAAAGGAGGGTCGGTGGCTAGAGTACGAAACTTTGCTCTGATACTATGTTGAAATTCAGAATTAAGCGGAATACAGTGGAATACCTTATTGTTTCATTGTTCTGAATGAGGGTATAAATAACTCTTATAAAAATCCTATAATATGAAAAATAATAAAAATGAAATTATATGAAAGAAAAGAATATCATTTAATATCTCTAATAATCAATTGATATTAATTATAAGGAGATATAGAAAATAACACAAAATAGGAAAACAAATAATTCATAATCCAAGGAAATAAATATAAAATAAGAAATGAAATATCTCCTTAATCTAAGGAAATAACTTATTCCTTCCTACTATAATTCTTAACAAAAGGAAAGAAGAAGTGGAATGCGCACAGGGTCAAAGATAGAAAAAACTAAGTGGGAGAGAAATAGAATGCGATTCAGAATCGATAAGTGTTCTTTGTGCAAAGAAGAAGGTGATCTTTGTGCAAAGAAGAAGGTGATGGAGAAGAAGCCCGCTGAGAAGTTGTCAAAGACGGTTTCGATGCCAAGTTGAAACAGAGAAAGGGAAAATACCAGAACAACGTTTTATTCAAGTGATAATGGTTACAGTAACACATATATATATATACACACTTGAGACAATATATAATTATATTAATATGTTGAACTTACAAAATGAATTAGTATTTAAATAAAGAGCTATTAAATGAATAACTCAAATAAATATATAGATGATAAAATAAATGAACAACTAAACAAATAAATACTTATCTTATTTTATGTATCACAATTTAAAATTTAATTTAATCTAATATTAATGTATTCACAAGTTTAAACTAAGTTTTAACCAATTTTTCTCCATAAACATTAAATCTTTCTTATTTAATTTAATTTAAATATTTTTTTTATTGAGTTTCTTGATCGTGAGCTTTAAATGATATTATTCAAGAACATAAACAAATGGAATCAACATGTGTTCAAACTTGTTCATTTACAAAACGAGCATTCATAAAAGTGTTCAAATTTATTCCATAAATTATTCGGATGAACTGATTGTCCTCTTCTTGAGGCTAGTTACGAATAACTTATCAAAGGCTCAATGTATTTACAACGTTCGGTGTATCACATGCATTGTCCGAGTGTAGCTTTAAGTCCGGACTTCAGACATAATATTTTTTCGTTTTGTATACCACTAAGAGACACGGTTGATAATATGAACAATTTAATAAAAGAAAATTATTAATAATGGACTTTGCTTTGATCGGATTAAATTTAATGAATTTGATTCTAATCAATTAAAAAGTTGTCTAAAAAGAATTCAAATGTGCTTCAACAAAATAGAAAATAGGAATCTTCAAGAGATAGAGAGAGAGAGCAGTTGAGTTACGTCATTCAATTCGCCATTAGTACTTCAGATAGTCCGGTTATGTAATGCAGTACGTCACCTGAAGGCTAGCTAGAAGTATAAATATAAGGGTGGCGATATATGTCGATCGATCAGAACTAAAGCAGCAAGCTTAACTCAACCTTGCATGTCCATAATCGCAGTTTCTGAATTAGCAGATTTACAAGCTGCAATGGCTGCCGAGAAGAAAACCAGCACTCATCATAAAGCACTCGGTTGGGCTGCCCGAGACAATTCCGGCATCCTTTCCCCCTTCCACTTCACCAGAAGGTATGACAAATATTACCAACTCTTTAGTTATCTTAACCAGACATGATTCAAATAAAATTTATCCATATGATTATTATTTTTCATTTAATAAGGCATCAATCGATCTCTCATTATTTGCCTCTATAGAGCCACTGATGAATCCGATGTCCGAATAAAAATACTCTACTGTGGAATCTGTCACGGTGATCTCCATCAGTCCAAACAAGATATAGACTTCCCCATTACCTATCCGCTTGTTCCAGGGTATCCTCTGCTTCCATTGTTTTTTAGTCCAGTCAGAAATACACTTCAATTCCTTATTATTATTATTGATTTAATGTATGTTGAATTATAATCTAACGTTCAAATCCAGGCATGAGATCATCGGCGAGGTGGTGGAAGCAGGAGACAAGGTGAAAAAGTTTAAGGCTGGAGATAAAGCTGGTGTCGGTTGCTTCGTTCGAAGTTGCGGCGACTGCGAGCAATGCAAAGAGAGCCTTGAAAGCTACTGTCATAGAGCGGTGATGACCTACAATGCCACCGATTATGATGGCTCGCTCACCTACGGCGGCTACTCTGATACCATCGTCGTTCATGAGCGCTATGTCTTCCGCATCCCCGACCGACTCCCGCTCCACTCTACTGCGCCGCTCCTCTGTGCTGGCATCACGGTTTATAGCCCAATGCGCTACTTCGGCCTCGATCAATCGGGGGTTCATGTTGGCGTTGTTGGGCTCGGTGGTCTCGGCCATATGGCTGTTAAGTTTGCAAAAGCTATGAAGATGCAAGTTATGGTCATCAGCACCTCACCACACAAACAAAAGGAGGCAATAGAGCTCTTAGGAGCTGATCAATTTCTTCTCAGCACTAATGAACAACAAATCAAGGTACGTATGTATAATTTGCCTCACTTTTTTTGGTTTTATAAATGTTATTATGTTTATTTACATGTTTTTTACAGGTGGCTATCGGTAGCTTGGATGGAATCATTGATACAGTATCTGCATATCATCCAATAGAACCATTATTAGGGCTTTTGAAGGCGCATGGTAAATTAGTAGTGCTTGGAGCATCAAAGGAGCCACTGCAAGTTCCTTCTATTCCTCTTCTTTTGGGTAAGATTTTTCAATATATCATTTTTTTTGCAACATTAATAATTCTTATTTAGGTTTGATTTTAAAAATTTATAAGATCGATTTGCGATCCCTGAACATAACTCATGTATTAATATATAGGAAGAAAGATGATTAGTGGTTCTGCAGCAGGGGGGATGAGAGAAACGCAAGAGATGATAGATTTTGCTGCAGAACATAATATTACTGCTGAAGTTGAGCTAATACCAATGAGCTATGTGAACACTGCGTTGGAACGACTTGCTAAGGGTGATGTCAGATATCGATTTGTGATCGATGTGGCAAACACTTTGAAGAAGGCTAATGAGTAATGAGTGAATGGCTAAAGTTTAGGGTTTTGTTTGGTTGATCTTTTATATCATATATGTGAGTGATCAGTGAATGAATAATTTGTTTTGCATTTTCTTCTTTTAGTTTTTTTTTTCTTTTATCTTACTTTGTTTTGCTTGATAATATAAATATATTTGATCTTATGTTACAGTCTTGTTGGAATAAATAGTGGAATTTATGTTCCATACATTTTATATTTACATTTTGCTTTTTTCTTTTCCTTATAATTTCTATTGTGAAGTTTCCTTTCAATCACAAACGATGGGAAGAAAAAAAAAGACAAATGGGAACACTCCATATAGTGTACCTCTTGGAACAAGATATTACTTCCAATTAATGAAATCATAATGCCAAATTTGGTCGTATATATGTGTGTGTGTCTCTCTCTCTCTCTCTCTCTCTCTCTCTCTCTATATATATATATATATATATATATATATATTGTTAAACATGAAAATAAACTTTAATTAGCATGTTAATGAGCTAGTAAGATAGAGGTATTTAAGAACTCTGAGCCCGTGTGAATCACATTGTGTTATTTAGTAAGTGGTTGCATTTGTCCCCTTCTGATCTTGAAGAACTCGACTGGGGTTAGTTGACGGGTGCAATTCCATCATCAAGCTGGTGGTATTAGTAAAGATCAACCACATTGAACGTGGCTGAAATGTTTACATCGGGCACAAGAGACATCACATAGGCATTGCCATTGATTCTAGTTTTAATTGAGAAATGTTCTATCTTTCTGGGTTCAATTTTGAATAAGTACGAACCAAAAATCTTTCTTTACACACTTGTATTATAACCAATTCACCATTTTAAAAAATCATCTATTTTTAATGTCTGTAAACTTGTTTTTTGTATTTGAGATTGCTTCATTCTATTATATCTTTAACTTTCTGTAGCATTTGATCAAATTAATTCCCCGATAAGTTGGGTGGCTTGTGGTTGAGAAGAAGTTGAGAGAAGAGCCACATTAACAGATTGATTTGTTTCCTAGGTATTTATAATGCTGAAGGGTAATCTACTTGCAATTTTATTCACCATGGTATTGAAAACAAATTCAGCTTAACCCAGGACATCATTCCATTGCTTAGCTTTGTCATCAACAATGCATCTAATCATATTCCCTACAGTGTGATTCTCTACCTTTATTTGACCATTTGTTTGTGGATGATAAACCAAACTAAACTTGAGCTCGGTGTGAAGATGTTTCCAGATTTCACACCAAAAAACAACTAAAGAGTTCAACGTCCCGCTCTGTAATTAAGTTGTGAATAACAACATGAAGCCTTACAATCTCTTCGAAGAATAGTTTAGCAACATTAATGTCATCAAAAGTTTTCTTACATGTAATAAAATGAGACCATTTTAAAAACTTGCCTAGCAGAACCATGACAGGGTCAAATGCTTATGTGTCTTCGGAAGACCCGATACAAATTCTCATCTTAATTCCTCCCAAATGGTGTTCTAAATAGGCAAGGGAGTGTACAAATCAGTATTTTGTGTTGTTCACTTATATAATTAGCAAATTGATCATTTCTCTACAAAACAACATACATCTTGACTTAATTTTGGCTAAAAGAATCTAGATTGAACAAACCACTCCCAATATAAATGCAGAAGAACATGTTGTTAAAGTCAAGTACAGGGAATGCACAATTGGTTACCTTTAAAGAGGAAGCCACAATTCAATGAATAGTCAGTAGAAGTTTTACAAGAAATATATTGAGACCATACAATTATAAAATCTGGATTATCTGAATACAGTTCTGATAAGGAATTTAGTTATGTTATGGTGGGTTGAATAACGAGTAGACTAGCTCTTCTAATTAACGAATTTGCAACTCTATTGCTTTGCCCAACTTTATTTTTTAATGCAAAACTGAATTTTTTTAGGTCATGGGCCCATCTCATGTGTATTCTTTTTAGATTTTTTTTTTGTTTGTAAAAAAATTAGGGAGTGGTGATCACTATAGAGTATGAACTCTTGATGAATCAAATAATGCTTCCATTATTTAAGGGCGCATATTATAACAAAAACCACTTTGTTTGTATGTTGACCACTTTTGTCATCGTCTACTTAGTTTCTCCCTAAGGCATTTGATATGTTTTTCATATTGAGAAAGTAGAACTCCAATTCCCACTGTTGAAGCTTCTATTTCAAATTGGAAAGTTTTATCAAAATAAGGAATATTTAGAATTAGAGTAGAACTAAGATAATTTAGTGTTGAAGTTGAATTCTTGTTCTTCATCCCACATGAAAGATTTCTGCTTGAGATATTTGATATTAGGGACATTTTTATATTAAAATTGTGAATAAAGTTTGCGATAAAAATTCTCTAGCTCGTGGAAGCTGTTAACTTTGGTGATATATGTTAGCATCAGCTAGGATCAAATGGCCTCCACTTTGTGTAGTTCTGTTTTAATTCCATGTTTGCACACAAAGAACTCTAAGAAGTATACCTCTTACAATGCAAATTCACATTTATAACGGTTAAGGAACAACCTATAGTTCTCCAAGGCTAATAAAATCAGTCGTAAGTAATGGAGACGCGCTGTCTTGGAAGAACTATACACAAGAATATTATAAAAATAAGCTACACAAAAATGTCTGATTACAGTATTATGTAACTCATGCATTAATCTCATGAATGTGATTGGTTTGTTACATAATCCAAATGGCATGACTCTCCACTTGTAGGTGTTTGTTGACCATCATACCAAGCTTCAACATCAAATTGCCACGACCTTAACAAAATGAGATAACAAACATCCATATCAAGACATCACAAACTACTTCGCAAATAAATTTCTTACCAATAGAGAATGTCACCTTACCAGTGTTAGCCACCAAACCATCAATTCATCATTTAACCCAACTATTTTTTATATGGATGCAATTATTTAGAAGTTTTTAGTTTAAAGCATTAACCACATAACAATTATATTTTCCGTACACTCACTACCAACGACTAGCTCACATAGTTTGCCATTAATAGTGCAACAAGTTCTAAATATTGAATGTTCTTGAGTTTTAGCTGGTTGTTTTGGAGATAGTAGAATTTTCTCAATTACATATGACAGAAAGTCACCTTCATAACTTGACTCATTTTCACATTCATTCTTGAAAAAAGGTGGTTAATCATTGTACTCTTCTCTAGATTCTCCATTAGCAAAATGTAACTGTGCCATTTGGGAAACCATTAGATCTTTGTCCTGGTTGAAAACATACAAAAAACTTAGAAGGTCCTAGTTTTCCATATATTCCTTGTCATTGTTAGTTGGGTTTTAGAACAGTGTTGGGGTCTTCAATTCTGTATTTTTAAATAGACTTTAGTGACTGAAAGGGCTCTCTCTAGCGACATTAGATCCACCTTGTTTGATCTCGATCACTAGATCAGCTAGATTGAACTTCTAGTTGTAAACTTTGGGTGTTCAACTTAACACCAACTCAACCTTAAATGTGAAATCTACTGCTTAGGATTGTGACCAAACCACATTCATCTCCATTTTATCTAGAAAAGCTTCTCGGAGTCCTCCAATGTACTGAGAAACTAGCTGTTAATTAGTTTCAATTAGATTGTTCCGAGTACTAAGCCTGTAAAATTCTTGTATGTGTTGGCTCACTGAACGGTTTCCCTATACTCACCTTTGATATTGTAAGCACGACATCTATTCACAATCTGACGGTAGGAAATATCCTCAGAGTAATTGTGAGATTGAAGTAGCTGAAGTCTCTGGGCACTGGCACCACCCTGCCCTTTAATTTGTACGCGACACACTAAAACTGTATTATGAGGGAATATTCATATAAATTGAAGGTCTCGACCAATTGCTCCTTATCTAGATAGTCCTTTATATGTAGATGTTCATCGAAAACTGGAAAATCAATTTTCACCTTAAAATCAGGAAAATGTCGATCATACATTAATCGTCAATGAGAATGGCATTTCATTAGTATAGGTTCTTCTTCAAAATCCGAATAAGAAAGATAAATTCGCTAACAAGGGTTTCAAAAATTTAAATAATTACCATTTTTCTCATGAATATAATCAAAACAAGTATTTTCTTAAAACAAAATCAGACGAACTTATAAAAATCACTTTATATCGAGATTGTTAAAGCAATCTAATTTGCAAAATTAAATCTATTGAAAGCAAATCAAACTTATTGTAGAATAAATGCTAAAATAATTATTCATCGGCTGCTTTTATTTTGAAACAAATACATTGTTTAAGAATTTTTTCTAAGTTTTAAATAAAATGAAACTAATGCAAAACTCTATGATTGGTGCTTGTTTGTCGATTAGTGACTGACAACAAGTGGTCGACATCAACAAGCAGCTAACGAGCTGCTGTGCGAGCGGCAATCAATAGTAATTAAATAGATAGTCGGTGGTCAGCAACAACTACTATTGGTGGGGGCTGGCGAGTGGTGATTGTTGTTTTTAAGGACGACAATTGATGTTGGTGAGCTGTGACAACTTGTGTAGTGCATTAGGAAGCCGGTCAAATCCAATGAGTTTAGAATGCATTGCTGATGAATTACATGATGAGTTTGGCTTCGGCTTAAAATTTCACTATGGATGAAAATACTCTACTTGAAAAATTTAGAAATCAAATCTTGAAATTGATTGAGATAACGTAAATTTTAAGTATTTTGTGAATACACGATAGTTTTCTTAATATATTTGAAGTGTTCTGTGTCCTTGGAATCTAAATCTAGGGCTGTCAAAACGGCTCGTTGTTCGCGAACAGCTCGTGTTCGGCTCGTTAAGAAGTTCGTGTTTGGCTCATTAATTTTGTTCGATAAGTTAACGAGCCGAACACGAACTAAGATGTGTTCGTTCGTGCTCGGCTCGTTTTGGCTCAAAATACTACTCATCAAGTTTATATATATATGTAGTATTTTTAAAAAATCTAATTGACTACAAGACTACAAAGATTTATAATCAATTGAAATATTAATTAAGAAAATAGAATAAAAATTATTAAATTAGATTTAAATGATGTTTTCATATAAATAATAATTTTTAAAATTTTGCTCAAATTCTTATTATCTTATGACTACATGATAAGAGTTGTAAAAATGACTCTTTGTTTGTAAACAGCTCGTGTTCGAGTCGTTAAGCAAACGAGCCGAGTACGAACATAATTTTTGAGCTCGAAATATAAACGAGCCGAACACGAGTTGAGCATGTTTAGCTCGTTTACACCCCTATCTAAATCATAGCAAGAATCATTAATAAGATACAATGAGGTATTGTAATTTGACTTATAAAAGTACTTATAAGAGGGACTATTTATATTTAATGGGTCAACCTATAGAAATAGAGGAACAACCATGGTAGTATAATGTTCATTGCCAAGATTGCCAAGGCTATGAAATGCCTTTTTACTGAAAGATTTACATACATGTGAGTCAATTCCTATGCATTTATATATTTAACACCAAAATTTTAATTTTTCCATGCACACAACTTTATTTGCGTTTGAAAAAGTGTACTTTCAAGAAAATGTGTATTTCACTATTTAAAAATTAAAATGTTCGTTTTTTTATGTGATATGAAATATTCTAATGGTATAAAGGTAAAAAGCAAAA
>NEWO01000037.1:1296854-1312619 GCA_003013225.1 Phalaenopsis aphrodite | reverse complement strand
ATATATATATATATATATATATATATATATATATATATATATATATATATATATATATATTTAAGGGTTCAAATTTAATGACCCTTAATACATTATCATGTCTCTCTATTTATAAGAGATAGTGGGGACAAAATTTAAAATGACATGTTTTACCACAATTTTAGAGTGATTATGCAAGGTATTCATATCTTTTTGTTTATATGGACTTTGTGGTCGGTAGATCCATGGATCGATCGACAGAGTTGGTTTTAGCCGGCTTTCGTTTGGGCACCGGTTAACTTTTGTCATGGGAAGTTGGTCGGTCCTTGAGTGGGGTGGTTTATCGGCTTTTAGGCGACCAATCAACTTACTTGAATATTATTCTTAGGCAATTTTTTTGGTGAATTTTGTAGGAGCTGTTGAGAGAATTTTGCATTGATACTTGTTAAATTGTTAGAAGTGTTAGACTTTTGTCTGGTCATGTCTTTTAATGTGATTGGAATTGATGTTTGTCCCCTGCTGGCATGGGAGACCCTTCTGTCCACCAACGGCCATTCGGTCTGTTCGATTGCCTATCAATCAGCTGAGTGGTCTTCGGTATGTCGAATTCGTGAAACTATATAGATTTTCATATGGAGAATCCACGTTATAGTTCTTTTAAACTAGATAGATTATCTTGAGATTCACGCTGACATGCTTTTCTAGTGTTAGTGAGCCAAATTAAATTACTTAAAAAAAAAAAACTGCAGTGTAAATTTTATAAAAGCTCATAAATTTATGAAAATAATAAATAAATAAATATTACAATTTATTTATTAAATATAATATTTCCGAATGATTTGGCGAAGGGCATTTTCGTCTTGATGCCGTCGTTTAGGTTCCTATAAACCCTTTGTATGCCGAAGCTCGCCTTTCGCATTTTGCAGCGTGTGGCGGCGCAATTAGGGTTTGATCCTGTTCTTCATCTACCGCAGCAGCCGGAGTCATGGTAAGAGATCTACCTGCTTACTCTCTTAGCGGTTGTTTGGGAGCACGAATTAAGGAGGTTTCTTCCTCCCGTCGTTGCCTTCCCAGCTAGCTTCACCCGAGACTGTATGGCAAGGATTTTGGGCCCAAGTGTGGGGAGTGAATGGGGGGAAAATCTTATGAGTTATTGCGTTGTCATGCATATGTATTCTCTAATAATTTGATGAATCAAACCCGAAGGGCGATGCCTTTTTTAGCTTGCATTCATCTTCTTATAATTTGTATTTACTAATTTATTCATTTATTTCCATCCTTTTTGTTTTCTCATCACCATGATTTTTTTTAGCTTAGAAATATCTTTTTTTAAATCTTTACTTGCTTATATCTTTGGCGTAAATTTTATTTTTAAAATTTTTTTTATCGGAGCTGGGGTGATGAATTTATTCGATTTGAGGCCATTTGAATATAAACAAGATTGCATAAATCAGTTTTTTTAACCTTACTGATAATTTAATTTTATAGAAAATGCAGAAAAAAGATGGACTTTTTTATTTAATTAATGGCATGATTATTGATTCAAATCATAATTTAGAATTTTTCTATGTTGTGTTTTGGCTATCATATACTTTTCAGCCTGGACTAGTAATAAAAAAATACAGTTTCTCTTCTCTTTTGCTTGTTTTTTTCCCAGTGCTGCAGTTTGGTTTATGGAAAATCAGCGAGTTGTGATGCCACCTGCTTCCATGCAATTAAAAGCTTTCTTAATGTATCACCATTTTGGATTGATAAGCTCGAGAAAGCCCTTTGTTAATGTCATTAGTTCATAGCTAACTAAGGAAAATTAAATTAAAGATAAATATTTAATTAGTTAAATAAAATTTAACTAATTAGTAAATTTTACTGAATATTGAATGAATGTTTCTAAAAGGATAAGTGTTGATTTGACTTATATTCAAGTCATTAAAGATATGTATAATATACCTGTTACTTGTGTCCCAACAAAAGGAGGATTGACAAAGTATTTTCCTATTTCAGGATTAAATCAGGTATTGTCTTTAAGTCTATACGTCTTTGCTTTAGTTATGGATGCTCTTACTGGACATTTACAGGAGGATGTGCGTTGGTTTATGCTCTTCGCTGATGATATCACTCTTGTGGATAAGACTTGAAAATAATTCAGAAAAAACTTGAATAATGAAGGTCTACGTTAGACTCTAAAGGCCTTCGTTTGAGCATTTCTAAAATTGAATTCATTGAATGTAATTTTAGTAATATTAGATCGAGTGACAGTTGTAACTATGGGCAATGAAATCATTAAAAGGTGTGAACGTTTTATATATCTTGGGAATTGTTTAAAGTGTTGGTGATATACATGAGGATGTTATTAGTAGAATTCAGTTTGGTTGGTTGAAGTGGAGGAATGCATCAAGCCTATCGTTTGATAGAAAAAGTACCGCTTAGACTTAGAGGAAAATTTTATTAGATGGTGATGAGATCTTCAATGTTTTATAACGCGTAATGTTTGCTTTAAAAAAAGAAGCATAAAACTAAGCTAAGTGCTGTTTAGATAAGAATGATTAGGTGGATGAGTGGCTTTACACTTTGTGATAAATTGCATAACAAATGTATTCGTGAAAGGGTTGTTGTAGCTCCAGTAACAAACAATATTAAAGAGAGTCCTCTTATAGAAGGTTTGAGCACATTAAATGTTGACCATCTGATGGCTTGGTTATGAGGGTAATTTTTTTTTTATTCGACTTGTGTTAGGAAAGGTAGAAGTAGACCTATAAGGACCTGGTTATATTGTATAAAAATGATCTTAATTTATTATAATTAAATGAAAGCTTGACACTCAATGGAGAAAACTGATTAATGTAGCCGATCCCACTTAGTGGGATAGAGGTTTGTTGTTGCTGTTGTTATTGTAATGAATTAATGTTTTTTTAACAATGCTACTTAAGAAATGATTAGTTTAATAAAATTCTTATAATAACCAATTTGTTTAGTAGCTAGTTAATTATTGATTAACTTATTTAGAAATAAAAATATATTAATTTAATTAGAATTAATAATTTTATTATTAGTATGTAATATTGAATTAATATCTGAACTATCTTAAATTCTGAATTAAGTTACCTAATATTTTTCAGAAAAATTTAACGGGATTTAGCTTTTATCATCAAAGTTTTTTTCATGATTTAAGCACCCAAGGATTTACTACATCTGGATTTACAGTATGTACTAAATCCTATTCAAGCTAAACCCTTCTTGCAACCAAAGAGCCCTTAGCCTTCCCTTTTTTTTATACCTGTCTATTTTTATTTTTAACATTTCTGGAAATCTTAACTCCATCGGTCAGGAATTAAGATAATGTACATATCTATAGTTGAGGTTACATATTTCTTTTTTCTCTGATATCTGAAGCCTTGATTTGCTTTCAGATTGATCTTCTCTGCAATTTTTTTCTATTATCGATCGACCAATCTGGAAAATGTTTTTGGCTCTGATATTTCTTTTTGATTGGGAATTTGGAGCTTTTTGGATCTCTTGTTGTTTAAGGTTGAATGAACACTGATGCTCACTACATTAATTGTAGAATAAAATGCTGCAGAGTTCTTCTGGCTTGAGGATAAATTTTTCTATTGAGCTTTTCCGTTCAACTTTGTGCATTTTTTGGGTTTTTTTGCAGTCGGGAAGAAAGAAGACCAAGGAGCCCAAAGAGGAAACCGTGACTCTTGGACCCAAAGTACGCGACGGGGAGATTGTGTTTGGTGTTGCCCACATCTTTGCATCTTTCAATGACACTTTCATCGTGAGTGTATTTTAACTTGAATTATACTTGTTTTTAAATGGGAAATTTACATACTTAGCACACAATTCTTAGTATTTACATATCTCACACGTACAACTTTTATTTTTCAATACATAGCATTTTGGTGCTTTAAACCTATGCATGAACATGTGTATTTTATTCTTAAAAGATGGTAATACTTCTAATTTTGATGCATATTAAAAATTTGAGTGCTTTGTGTGTAAATATGAACGTTTAGATGTGAGATATATGAATTCGTTAGTGTGCCATGTATGTAAAGGCCCCTTTTTTAATTCAAGTTTAGATTTTAACCTTTGAGCTATGTTGTGTTCATATTTGTATGCAGCACGTTACTGACTTATCTGGTAGGGAAACCCTCGTACGTATCACAGGTAAATATGTGTTTTAATGATGACTATTAGCTTTAATGATTTTTTATTGTTTGTTTGGTAAAGCTCGTTCGTTTTTATAGTTCTTTCCTTTGTGGTGTATTTTGATAGTCATAACTTTTCAATACCATGAAATTGATGAAACTATATTTAATGGAATGGAGAAGATTATTTTTGTAAAATTGATAAATCAAATGAAGATGAGGCAGTGTTGATTTAATAGAGTTTCGTGGGGTTCAGCAAATGATTGGAAATTTTAAAGGACTGTTAGGTTTTCAGCCTAGGTATGCTTTGTTTTCTTACTAAAATTTTATTCAAATGTTCAGAAATATACACTAGCACATGTACTTTAGAAGTTGTCAACGCGCGGCCCTTAAGATCGCCTTCCTTATTCTTAGTGGAAGCGTTTTGAGTCATTGCCTCGCAATATTATTTCTATGGGATCCGAAGCGTTTTTCTTTTGATCCTTTTCCATTTCCATGCCATCAAGATCCCTGTTTTAGCTTGTAATTTCATTCAAATGAGGAACTTTGGGATAACAGTCTTTTCTTGTTATTCTTTCTGATCCCTTTTGAGTGGTTCTTGCTGAAATTCTCATGGAAGATATTTGTGTTAAGGAAATGGAAGACATTTTAGGATTTTTTTAAGCCTTTTTTTGCAGAATATCTCAATTTTTTTATTCAGTGAGTTGATTTTATGGGAATTTAAAATTTGCTTTCTTGAGTGAATTTAATTGTTGCATATTATATGATTTTCATTAAATTATCTTTGGATTTGTTTTAGTATTTTGAAATTTCAAATTGGATTTGTTTCACAATTTCGGAATTTGAAAATATTTAGCTGGAAAGCCTGATGAATCGATTAGATGTGTGAGTCAAGTTGTACCATTGACTTAAAATTTTTAGTCATACAAAATGATTTCTGATTTGTTTTACTGTTATATTTTTTGTGGAATCCTGTAATGGCTGTTGCTTCAAGGAGACAGAAGACATTCAAGGAAAATTCATTTTTTTTTCCCTTCCTTGATAAGTTCTCTCATAATATTTAACAATTTATTAATTTAGGAGTTGTTTATATGTGCAATTAAATATTTTCCTTTGCTTTATTTTTTATGATACTGTATTTTTAATGAATCTTAATTTGATTTTACGAGTCTTTTTTGGAAATTTTCTAGCAAGGATGATGAATCAATTAGATGTGCGAGGCAATTTGTTCTATGAGCTCAACTTTTGAGGCATACAATATCATCATTTCTGACTTGCTGAACCTTCTTCATTAAGATTCAATGGATGCTATAACATCCGGTTATTTCATTCTTTGAGGCTATGTACCATGATTCATTGGACTTTAATTCCCTCAGAATGCTCGAATTTCAAAACATCTCTTATGATATGATTTTCATTTATAATAGGACGATGTTGGTTACTCTTTTTACATGCATGCCACACAATTCTTATGTATTTACATATCTCGCAAAATAGGTTTATTTCACTTTTAAAAAGATATTGATGGTGATACTTTTGGTTTGATTTTAAAGCTTTGAGTGGTGTGCATGCTTTAGGTGTTAGACATTAAAATACATAAGAATTATGTGGTGTGTATTTAAATTTCCCTTTTTACATGTCCATTCTAAGCCCTTTCTTCTTCAATGTCTTTTACAGGAGGGATGAAAGTTAAAGCTGACCGAGACGAATCATCACCATATGCCGCTATGCTTGCAGCACAAGATGTTGCACAACGATGCAAGGTGTGGAATGAGCCATTGCTATTTTATAAAGCTTTTTGCATTTTGGTGTTGCAGCTAAATTTGGCTTTATATTCTTTTATTTTGTAGGAACTTGGCATTTCTGCACTGCATATTAAGCTCAGGGCCACTGGTGGGAACAAGACCAAGACTCCAGGTCCCGGTGCCCAGTCTGCTCTTAGGGCTTTAGCACGCTCTGGAATGAAAATTGGCCGCATTGGTAATTTGCTATTTAAATTTGTTTTTAGTTTAAAGGAACTAAAGCATGAATGATTTTTTTTTTTTTATTTGCTTGTCTATTTGAATCCAGTGAAAACTTAAAGCTGAAGTAAAACTGAACTGTGCATGACATTAAACTATATTCCTTTCTAATGTACAAATAAAACCGAGCGAAAAACTTTTTTTTTTCTTATTTTTTATTTAAAACATACAAAAAGGAAAATATTATATTTCCACTTGGTTTCTTTGCAAACTAACACGACACTGCATTTCTTTTCAATTTAAAAGTTGCTTTCCTTCTTTATTTCGAACCAAGCAGAAAAAAGTTGGATTATTTTTTAGTAATGTGTGAAGATATTTTTCAATGAAATTCTTTTACTATTTTTCTTTTTCTTTTTCTCTTTTTTGGTACCTTAAAACAAAAGTTTGAGAGAAGAATTTTGCTGTGTTATGTTTTTCTATGTATATCCCTTATTTGCTTTTTATTGCTTTTATGTTAATGATTGAAATCTAAAAATATTTCTCTAGAATTCATTTATTTTTCATGTAGATTGCTTGAATTTTGACAGCTACTCTTGATATTTGAATTTGACAATCGATATTATGAATAATATGTTGTGGATAAGTTATTGTCTGATGAAACTCGTTAAATAATTAGTTTACATTTTTTTTTTCCAGAGGATGTGACGCCAATTCCCACCGATAGCACCCGTAGAAAGGGCGGCAGAAGGGGAAGAAGACTATAGTTTCATTCTTCGGTACCTTCTTTTGTTATATGGTCGATTTGTCGAAGATGTTAATTTAAGAATTTTGTTGACTGTAGCTGTCTTTGTTGTCTCTGCTATGTGAGATTTCTATTATATTGCGGACATCTGAAGTCTTTGAAATTTTTTTTTTCACTGTTCTGAATTAGAATTTTTTAAAACCAGACTTATTATTTGTTGCTTTTCCTTATTTGGTGTTGTATTTTTGGAGGCATTTACAAACGTTCCACTCAATTTTTAAGATTTACATGTTTAGCAAGCAAGTTTTCATATATTACATGGATAAAAATTAAATCATTTAATATCACATCAAACAGGTCACTATCACTAACTTTTGAATGGTGAAATATATATTTTGATGAATAGATTCGTGGCACAAAAATGTTATAAATGTAAATCATACTTGTTTAGGTATTAGATATGTAAATATTTAAGAAATGTGTGTTCTGTATGCATTTTTTTTCTATGATGGCTTTGGCGAAGGGCTTCTGTGTTTGCTGTAGATGGATTGAAATATGAACATATTTTATAGTTGAAAAGAATGATTTGAGCCATAATCTAAGTTTTTACGAGTATTATTTTCAACTGAGAAAAGATTTATTTTGCTTGTAAACAAGTTATTATATGTGAAGATGTTGCGATATAATTAAGTTCCTTTGATGTTATTGGTATGTGAATTCTGTCAATTATATTTGAATTATTGGGATGAACTTCTCTGAATATTTTTTGTCGATTATTTTTCTTTTGCAGTATTAATTTGAGTTTCTCTTATTAATATTGTTTTTTTTTATCCTTTTTAGTTTGAATTCTTATGTGTGGTTTAGTTGAATGAGTTAGACTCTAGTTTGAGTTACTGTTGATTTGAGTCAGGTTGTTCAAGTTTGCTCATTTATTTTGAGTGAAAATTATGACATGAATATTGAAAAAATGCAATGAAATATTGTGATTTCACTAATAATAGGGATTTTTTTTTTCCTTAATGGATCTACCTATGGAACGATTGGAACAGTCCTGTTAGTATAATGTTTTGTTAAGGCTATGAAATTCATTTTTATGTTCTCCCTCTCTCAATGATATCATGTAAATAGAAGGTTTATTGTTTTTGCTTGTAAATAGAATATCTTTCAGTGCCATATTTGCAAATTCGCTTTTTTTTTAAAAAATAAATATTTCTAATAATAGCATTGAATTATAAATGATATGTCATCAATGAGATACAAATGATGAGAAATTAAGAAACTCACCAAAACCCTCAGGAGTATCTTTTCCTTTTTGGCATACAATCCCATAAAGCTGGTGCGGACAACCTGTCAGAGATGAGATGAGTAGACTCAGAGTTGGTCTTTTTTTGTTGCATGAAGGGGCAGAGCATAAACTTATAAGCAATGAAATAGCAGAGTATGATTGCATAGAACCGAATTTCGTTAAAATAATATCATGCTTTCTATTATCAGCATGATCAATATTAATTAGTGCCCCTCTAGATCATGAGAAGCCGAAACAAGCAGGCCATGAGGTCCAATGCTTCCTGGAACTTTAGCGTTCATTTGGTTGTAGAACCTTTCTAAAATCAGAAATCAGTTCAACCACCTGTACAATTTTCTCCACCTGTACAATTTTCTGTTTGCTGATTGGTTTATTGTGGGTTTATGTTAAATTCCATCAACACCTAATAGAAGCTAATAATTCCTAACAGAGAAATTTTGGCTCAAATTGAGATTTATCCAGTCCCAAATTGACAGCAATTAATGCAATTTACTCCACTATTTTTTTATTTTTTTTGCCCCCATGTCTCATTGGATTCAAGACTTGGACAAGCAAATAGTTGTTGGATTTACAACATCAAAAATTTCTAAATCGTATTTAAACAGGACTTATCAAATATGCATATACTTAGTCCCACTTGGAACCAAATAAAAGCAAAACTAGCTTTGAATTTGGTTAAGCTGCCAATATATAAATCTTTGACTGCTCTGATTTCAATGAGGCCTCCCTTACTCCTGCATCATTGAATTATACTTTCACCCCCCTCTCATGTACTCCAGCTTTTGAAGCCAAATGATTCTTAGATCTCAAAACATAACAGTTGAGACTTGAGCTTTTTAATGGAACAAAGAAGCAAGAAATAAGTGTCGGCGAAATTGCCCACAGGCACACCTGCCTGTTATTCGGGCAATCAACCGATGTTGTGCCACCCATCAAATTTTTTATAGAAATTTACATGTATACCCTACAATTCTTATATATTTACATATCAAAATTTATCTAGTTATTCTTGATGAGATCTCCCAACTAGATTTGATGGTTTTGATTGGGCTATTCAGCAGTTTACAAACAGTAACTATATTGTTCATGATTACACCATTTCCAAACTGCTGTTTTTCTTTCGAATGCTGCTCTTCTTACCTTTATAGTCACCGAATTCACACTTGTCACTCTTAAAAGATAATTATTTGCGTAACCTTGAACAAAATTCTTTGGTATACTGAATTGTGTCACTTATACAGAAAAGAATGTGCATACCCACTAGGTAATGATGTTTATGTTGCTCAACCCTTACTAAGTGTAATTTGATTTGCCTTTCTAGGCAAAGATTGGCAACTTGTGCTTACGGGATGTTCAGATTGATAAAACGATTGAGAAACGCATGTAATTCTTATTCTTTCCAAGCAGTCATTACTGAAGCTTTTGTTTACTTCTGAAAATGCACAATTTAATTCTAACTAGTTGCTTCTAGGGTTGTCCATATGGCTTGAAGTTTACAAAAAGTTAAAGCACTTCCCTTTTCTTTTCGGATAATTGAGCTATTGTTTCACAACAATAAATTTTGTGTTGGAAGTAAACTACAATTTTCAGTTGCCTAAATAACTAGTCTGCAAAATGTGTGCTTTTTGTCATACACAACACCCAATTTCTATGTATTTATATATCTAATACCCAAAATTTTCTTTTTTACTTTTATGCCAGCTAAATCTTTCATATATGTTGAGTCAATTTAGGATCTAAGGCCCTGCTTTGTTTATGAGTATATTTTTAGAATGAATGTGGAAGAAAAGGTTGGATGTGATGCTTGAGAGAGTGTCGACCGTTTTCTCTAGTTTGCTTCCAAAAAAGGGTCCCCGCTCCTCTTTCTTGACTTTTCTTTTATAATTAGAGGAGAAAGTAAAAGATACATTTTGTAGAGTATTGAGCCTATACACATTGTTATGGCAAAAAAACCACAATGTGGCTGCCAAGCGACACTTTTTAGGAAAGGATGGAGTCGTGTCCATGCAGGCAATGATGAACTTTTCTGATAGTTGTCATTAATGGCCAACTCTTCCCGAGGGTGGAGATAAATTTGGGCACTTGGGCAGAAAATATCAATTCAGCCACTTCAGCGGTGGGCTGAATTCAATCACTTTGGAAGATGGGCTTAGTAAACAAAGACGGTCAGATTCTTTGGCAAGGGGTCATGGGGCTTGTATGTAGGGATGTAAAAAAAGCTCGTTGTTCGCGAACAACACGTGTTCAGCTCGTTAAGTAGCTTGTGTTCGGCTCGTTCGTTAAGTAAACGAGCCGAACGAGTCGAACAAGAACAAGTTTTTAAAGCTTGAATTATAAACGAGCCGAACAAGAATAACTCTTTGTTCGCTCGTGTTCGGCTTGTTTTAGCTCGAAATAAAAAAAAAATTATATAATTATTTATATAAAAATATATTACACATATTATATAATAATATATTATATATATTTATATCTAAGTTTAAATTATAGCTGCTATTGTGCTAATGTGGTTATGCACCTGTTTTGCATACATTTGGTTCAGTTTCAAATTCAACACTTCACATCTATTTTTTTATTTTATTTTAACAAGTCAATTTCGAGCCGAACACGAATACGAATATTTAAATTGAGCCGAACACAAACACACTATTCACGAGCCGTTTTTTAACACGAGCCGATTTCAAACACGAACAATTTCGAACGAGCCGAACACGAGTCGAGCCTAAGCAAAAACACCTTTACAGCCCTACTTGTATAAGACTCTTTGTAAAAAAGCCTTGTTTACGTGTTTTAGATGTAATTGTGTATATAACATCACATCAAAAATATAATTATTTTAATTTAAAAAAAATTAAATACACACTTTTATGCACAATTATATAGGCTAATGCAAAATCACCTTTATTAGTACTTTTATTTTATTTTATTTTATCAATTGCTGTCACGATGGCCCTTGATTGTTTGATGGTGCTCCAAATCCTTCACTCGAGTACTTTGTGATTGTAAGAAAATAATGGAAGTTAGAGACGTATATATAGTGATATAAAAATATAATGTGATTCTCTTAATATTCCTGAGAGCAGCTTCTGAACTTTCTACTGGAAAAGAGAATTTTTATATATGATTCTATGATAAAATGAAATCCACCTACTTTTTCCCTGGCTTTATAAAATAGTTTTGTGGTTAAATGTCTTTTTCTCTTAATTAGCCTATCGTTTTTATAAATCAAGTATAATTGTGTGTGTGTGTGTGTGTGTGTGTGTGTGTGTGTATTAAAGGTTCGCTAGATTTATGGTACGAGCCCTCAACTAACTCAATGTGTTAAACCACTTGATCCCGCACTGCAAGACAGATTGACTCAAGGGGGCTCAAACTAGTGATCCCGGGGGACTCATGACTGACGACGTAGTTGCCAACCAAAAAATCACGTCGTGCGACTTTTAACTCTATATATAAACACTAATCCAAAAGCATCGAAATAATATTTATTGAATAAAATAAATGTTTTCCAATTGAAATGAGTTGCTTAGCTTTTATTTCAAAAAGAAAACAGCATAGTGCAAGTCTTCCCATTCAACTAATTTAACTGGTGGCTTATTAATCTATATATATATATATATATATATATATATATATATATATATATATATATATATATATATATATATATAGACTTAACCTTCACTAAACCAATCTGGTATGTATGTAAATATGAAACATTAAGTGTTAGATATGTAAATATCTATGATTGTATAATATGTATATATAACCACTATTACAATATACAACTCTCCTTTAGCCTTTTATATGAATTTTTTTTTAATTATAAAATAATGTAACCAAATGTGCACGGCTGTATTGATCTATTCTTTTATAATGCATAAAAAAATAAAAATTTGGCCAAATATTGGTTTCATTTTGTTTTAATGAATTATTTCTCTGTAAATTTTTTATGGACTCGGACAAACTAAAAAATCTTGATTCCATATAAAATAAATACTCATTCTCTTTTGACTTTATATTTTATTATGGAATTAAAAAGGTGCCTATCTTGCATAGTGTCAAAAATAAAATTACTCGATCTGAACTCGAAAATTCAAAGTTCGGGTCGTCTAAATAAATTTTAGTTCGGTAAAATGGTTTGAAATAGAACGACTGACTCAAGTTTGACTATATATTGAGTTAAACTGACTAGAATGATTGTTGTTCTTTAAATTAAATGAGTTATACGTGTTAGGCGGCGGATTGAAGGTGAGTCATAATCGGCTTGGGCATTTAGACCCATTTAATGTTATGATATATTAGAAGACTTTAGAGTACGGTATTTCAGGTCGAGCCCAATCTCAAAACCCTATTTTACACAACAGCTATAGAAAAAAACAATAATTAGAGCCACATGCTTGGGAAAATTCGTGGAATTTACACCCACATTTAGGAAAATTTATATCATACGGACAACATATTTGCATACGATGTCCGATCTTCACCGTCTATCATTTAAAATAAAAATAAAGCCTACCAAAATACATATTTATCCTGATAAAATGATAGAAATCACATAACATATAAAGAAATGCATACACTGTTTGTTTGGAATAATGTTTCCGCATTTAACACCCAATATCGTTTACATGCTTGCTGAAGAAAAGAAGTAATCCCACTCATGCTTCTCCTTCCCACCCAGATAAAACTGCCAGCTTTCCTCCTCATCACCTTCACTAGACCAATTCTTATGTCTCCTCCTACTCCTCCTCCTCTCTACTCTCTGAATCACCCCTTCCACAGCCACATCAAACGCATCCTTCACACTCTCCATCTTCCCTCTCGGATCCCCATACACCAATCTCGGAATCAATCTCACCACCTCTTCCCTCATAGCCCTCACCCTCTCCTCCCCGAACCTCACCAGAACATCCTCAACTTTCACCTTCCCTTCCCTCACCTCTTTCTCCGCTATGAAAACAGAGTAGGAGCTGTAGTTCCTCGGCAAATGCCAGTAGTACTGCACGTAAGCTGAGCCCGGGTGGAAGAACACCGGAATGCAGCCTGCCACCATGGCGTCGAAAGCTGAGCGCCGGGTGTAGGAATCGCCCTGCGGTTGGAGGCAGAATACTGAGCTCTGGAATAGCTTCATCACGCTCTCCGGCGAGTGGCACCGCCTCTCGCTCGACCCGCACTCCAGCAGGCCGCACCTGCAGCATATCAGACCACAGGACATTAATCCTCAGGAGCTGACAAGAATATTTGTTCACTTCAATTAACAGTATCATTTATAAATAGTTCACCTCGCCGAACCCATGCACTCCTCCGTGAGCCGGCCACGTATATCGTCGATCCTGTTCGGCCGTGGGGCTCCGGCGAAAGAGAAGAGCAACGGGCGGCACAGCCGGCCAACCCTTTCCTGCCAAGCAGCTACATCCCGGTCCGTACTTGGGTGAAAGTACGTCGGGTACGGCACCGCCATATCATTGGTGTGCCACGGGCTGGACTCGATCACCAGCGCCGTCATATTCACAACGGCCGGCGAAAGTAGCAGTTTGCTACCCCAGTCGTTTTCGCCGTCCGTCAACCGCCGGAAATCCCATGTAATTCTCCCGGCGACGAAGAAATGATCTCTGCCTCCCATGACGGCCCATTCAGGTTGAGAAGTGAGCCATCGTGTCAGGTCGTGAAGGGAGGAATCTCGAACAGAGATGTTGCCGGCGGTTGAGCTGGACCAGAGGTGGCGGGAGATATCAAGGCCGGCGTAGAACGGGACGAAAATGGCGGTGGCTTGGGATGAGTTGGTGGTGAGGCAGGGATAGCGGTTGATGCGATTGTGGAAGATGTGTTCGAGGGAGAATTGGTTGGTGGAGTAGCAGGTGGAACAGGGGAGGATGGAGGAGGGAGGGAGTGGAGGGCCGAGACCTGAGTTGGAGAGGAGGAGGCACATGTCCGTCCATTGGCTTAGAGAGCGGCAGCTGTGGAGGAGGTCGGTGTTGAAGCGAGAGGGGAGGTTGTGGATGTAGATGTAGCGGTTGGAGCAGGGGTTGATGGGTGGGGGAGAGGGAGGGGAGGGGAGGTGGAGGAACTTGATACAGAAGAGGAAGGGAATGAAGAGGATGTAGATGAAGTAGGGGTAGTGGCGGATGAAGAAGGCTGCGGCGGTGATGCGGCGGCGTTTGGTGAAGAATTTCTCCATGGAGAAGGCTGATAGGATGGATGGGACTAGGTATAACATATGAAGGGTTGAAGGTTGGGTTGTGAATTGTGATTGGCATAGGAAGTTGACCGTTGGTAGTCTGGTAGAGGAGAGAAAAAATAATTAAGGATGATGGGTGTTGGCAAATTGAAATTTTTATTTGATGATTGTTTGACTTGAAGTGATAATGATGTATCCTCAAATTGTTAAACTTTCTTTTTAAATGAGTAGAATATGTAAATAAGCAATTAAAATTGACATTGCACTTGTTTTAAAATAAAGTCATTAAATGTGAATGAGGTGAATTTCTATATTTTTAAAATTTTTAGGATTTATTTTGAGATGAATATAAGAGTTTGTTGGTTGTTTATGTATTAAACACATATGAAAATGTATAACTATTTTAAAATCATTTGTAGATAATTTTGAACAAGATTCTTAACTTAGTTGTAAATTATTATTCCATTATTTCAGCTCTCAATAGCTTGATGTATACTCAAGTTTCATAACAAAGATATTAAGAAGATAAAAGAATAGTATAGACATATATTTCTAATGAGATGTAGAAAAATGAATGATTCTTTCAAGGTACCAAGGGCTACATGTTTGTATATGTAAATACCAAAAATACTAACATGAATTTCAAAGAAAATAAACAACCAAGATGAAAAGGTCTAAGCAATCAACTAAAGATTCAAAGCATAACAGGAAGCTGCATCTACAAACCCAAGTTGGATTCAAGCTCTGGAGATGGTTCATTGCCCGATAGTCGGAAGACTTGTCAAAAGTGAGACGTGAATCATCCCGACTCATCTAATATCCAACATGGGCTGCAGCAAGATCCACTTAAGATCTTTCAAGATTGAGAGATCTGGCTAAGGCGACAAACCAACCAGATAGGCGTGACACGAGCCCTGTAAGACTCGAGCTGAATGGAAAATGAGCCACGACTCACTATGAGAAAAGCTGGTCGATCACATTCAGTTGACCAACCCTGCATCCAGACCGAACGTCCATCTCACAACCAACCTCTCCGGTCGACTGTGCCAAAAGACATCGAGGAAGATCGTCATATGATCGAACACTTTGACGGACTAACACGTACTCCGGAGGGCATAAATATCGCTCGACTAGTCGACGCAGTCAGTTGACTTCAACCCAGTCAATCAACCAATTACCACCAATGTTGAAATTCAAATTGCAATATAAATATGACATAAAATCTATACAATCAATTAGAGCCTTACTAACAGTAAGAACTGTTTTCATAACCATTTCCTCCATTCTGTCATTGTACAAAACACTTTTTTATATGTACGAGGCAAAAACACGAATAAAGATATTTTTTTCCTCGATTCTTCCTACAAAGATCCCAGAGTTATTCTACTCTCTCTTTCTTCTCTCCTTCACCCAACTCTAACTCTTGAAGCGTGATTTATAAAGGA
>NEWO01000037.1:1240723-1296406 GCA_003013225.1 Phalaenopsis aphrodite | reverse complement strand
CTAAAATAATGTAGGGCTTATTAACTAAATTATTTAAGTTTATGTATAAGAGATATAACAATTGTGATCTATGCAATATAATAATGCAACCTAAAGTGTTAATTTTGGTAACTATTATTTACATATTTGACATTTCAAATTTTTTATTTGTAATTTAAAATTTTGGAGAGTGAAATATGTACATAATGATGTTTTGGATGCTGTGTTTGTAAAAACTCCAAACATTTTTGTCCTTTTTATCAAGCACAAATGATTATGGATATTTAAGAGTATTTACTATATTATTAAAAGTTGAATTAATAGAAAAATTAATTTACTGAATATTTGAACTTGTTATATTTACAAATCTCGTCACATATTTAATATGATCCACATTATTCAAAATATTAAAATCACAGAAGATGGAGACTAAGGGTCTGTTTGGCGCAGTTGTTGATTATTTATAATCTGCTGATAATCTGATAATCAGATTATCAAAATAATCTGATTTATTGTTTGGGGCAGCTTATTTAGATTAGATATGTTCTCACTATTAATTGGATCAATGAGATATTGCTATGATTCTTTTTACTAAGTCTAGCAATCATGAGCATATTCCATGTTATTAAATGACAAAAATAAATGAGACAATTTTTTATTTTACTTTAATTTTTAAAATTATGTAAATAAATAAGAAATTTTAACAGTCAATATGTAATAAAATAATTTTTTGACATACTTATATAAATTCCACTCCAATAAACAAATTGGGCTTTTACATTACCATCCAATTCTTATATATTATTTTTTTTTTTCGTGAAATACAAGGAACATGTACAATTCAAACCCATAACCTCATCATAGAAGACAACACCCTCTTCCAATTTACTTTAAATACATTAAATCAATATTGATGTCTGCCATAAAATTTACGACAATAGAGTGATAGATTATTATCTTAGCGTTGCATGAGAGTTCAGCATACACACATGTGAAAGAAAAAAAAAAACCAATAATGACACCAACAATTTTTTCGTGGAAAACCTGTGAAGACAAAAACATCAGAATCTGACCCAATTGTAAAAATTCACTATTAGTTGATGATTACAAAGATTCCTTATCCTACAGACGAAAAAAGGGTGCACCTATTTTTCAACTTATAGCGTCGGCTGACGGCGTTTAGTTGGTGGTGATCGACAGCGATTGGTGGTGATTGACAGTGGTTAGCAGTGGACGACAATGATCGGTAGTGGTTAACGATGAGAATAGTGCTTGACAGTGGTTGATGATTGTTAACGATTGACAGTCGACGACGGTTGCAGATGTTAACGAAGGTCGACGATGATCGACGACAGTCTACAACGGTCAACGATTCCCAAAGCTTCATGTTCTTTCTCAAAGCTCAAACACTTCTCCTCATGAGAGGGTGAAACTCTATTTATAGTAATTTGGGTGTAATTAATGCAATAATATGAATCACTTTGATCAAATGGTTCGGAGAGATTTCTTCAATCAGACGGCGTTTGATTGACATTTAAGTGCCCGAACGATGCTGAATTGAACAAGCTTGGTCTCGTTGGATTCATCTTATCGAGAGGCTCGATCTAACTGTAAACTTGTTAGATTCGACATCAATTTGACCTTTAAAATGTGTGTAATTTTGTTTTTAAATATGATTTAATAATTTGAAGTGGGCTTGATTTCACTCCAATGAGACTATTTTTTGCCGGTCAGTTTGAAATTTATAAGTAAAAGTTGAAATTTGGGTGATTTCATATGTTAACACATCGGAATTGGGCGCATGGTCTTAAAAAAATTAAAACCTTTTAGTCTGGCCTCCCCTGCGCATCAAATCGGATCGAAGGCAGTCGGTCGATCTGAGAAGAACTTGAGCTCCGACGGAAATGTTTCCCCAATTCGGGGCGGCGACGGCTGACAGTCTCAGCCGGGCCTCCACTCTCGTCTACCGGATCGGCACCGATGCCCATCTCTACGACGATCCCGATGACGTCAACATTGCTCCTCTTCTCGACAGCCGCTTCGACTCCGAGAAGTGCGAGGCTCTCAAGCGCCTCCTTGCCCTCATCGCACAGGGTGTTGATGTCTGCAAATTCTTCCCTCAGGTTTTCTCCGTCGCCCTTCATTCTTCATCTCTCTTGAATTTGGGCTGGACTCACCGGCTCTTTCAGCGGCGTTACAGGTAGTGAAGAATGTGGCGTCTCAGTCGCTGGAAGTGAAGAAGCTAGCTTATCTTTATCTTCTCCACTATGCTGAAAAGTACGATTCCTACATGCTGATACTTTTGTTCAGTGATGTTTCGTATGATAAATTGTAATTTGCCATGCAAGTTTTTTACCAACCAGTTTACTTTCCATTCACCCGCTATTTTTCTTCTGGTTTTCCTTAAATGGTGGATTCATTAGCTTTATCAAAGGCTGGTAACATGGTATTCTTTTTTGTTTGCTCCTAATCTGATGACCAGGCGCCCGAACGAAGCTTTGCTATCAATTAACTGCTTTCAGAAAGACTTGTCGGATCTAAATCCTTTAGTTCGAGCATGGGCGCTACGCTCCATGGCTGGAATACATCTACATATAGTTTCTCCTCTTGTTTTAGCAGCCATCAGGAAGTGTGCAAGAGATCCATCTGCCTATGTAAGAAAATGTGCTGCCAATGCTCTTTCTAAGTTACTCGACTTGCTTCCAGAGGAAAATACTGAACTTGAAGAGGTTTCCTTTAATTTTCTCTTTTTTAAGCTTAGAAATGTTCTTTAATTCACTTGAAGAATCAACACTAACTTATTTTTTACACTTCAACATATTTATGCAGCTGGTCAATATCTTTCTAAGTGACCATTCACTTGTAGTAGTTGGAGCTTCTGCAGTTGCCTTCAAAACAGTCTGCCTTAAAAATCTTTCACTCATTGGCAAACACTTTAGAAGGTTGTGTGAAGCAGTTCCAGATATCGAAGAGTGGGGGCAGATTACACTGATTGAGATTCTTTTACGTTATGTGATAGCTAGGCATGGACTTGTAAGAGAGTCTGTCATGTTCGCTTCAAACGCTACAGAAAGTTTCCATTCTAATTGGGATTCTAATGGTCTATCTCCTAAATTTGAGAATCATAGCAGTTCTGTTGAAGATGTTCCTTATGACTTCAATGGAAGCTCATTGATGTTTAAAAATTACATAGAAGGATGGGAAGAATATTTATTGCAATGTGGACCTACAAATGGAAATGCTGTCGAAGATCAAAATCAGCAAAAGGATGTGGTTCCAGCATCCGTGGAAAATGATGATGTGAGGATTTTATTGCAATGCACACTGCCTCTCTTGTGGAGTCAAAATAGTGCAGTTGTGCTTGCCGTTTGTGGTGTTCATTGGATTATGGCACCAAAGGACAAAGTTGACAGGATTACAAAGCCAATTCTTTTTCTCCTAAGATCATTTCCTGACTCAAAATATGTGGTATTCCTGTCAACACATTGCTAACATTTGTTATCTTAACATCTCTTCAACAAATTTTGCTTGATTTAGCTTTTTGGAGCCCATTATGGTGACCTCCAAACCACATAGCTACAGTTTGACACTTGCTTCATTTCAGTATACGACAAGTAACCTCTTTTAGGCTAAGTTCTAGTGGCATGGAAGAATATTTGAAAGTTTTATTTGAATTTTCTTTTGAGAATTTGAGTCATAATTACTCCCATTATCATTTAAATTCTAAATAGGTAAAGATTAAAACCTTAAAACTACCTTTTTGGTTTCGATTTCTAATGATAAAGGTTAAGAGCATTTTAATATTGGTGGATTGGAAGTCATAAAAGTTTATGCGATATTCATCGAGTGAATACTAATTTAATGTTTCTCAGTACAAGTAACCTCTTTTAGCATTTTAATATCTCTCGATTCTAATATCATTAAGGCAGTCAAATGTCCATCAAACGCCGTCCAATTAAGTGGATTTTTTTGGGTCTTCCGATCAAAAGTGCTTTGGGTTCCTTTCATATTTGCAATTTAGACTTTATAAATAGAGCTCCAAACCCCTCATGAAAGGGGATCGAGACCCAGAGCCAGAGAGAGATAAAAGCATGCATAAGAGGGAGCTGCAGCCTAGCCTCCTACTTCGCCGTCTCAAGCCATCGCCTCCTTTCGGCCGCCACAACGGTCTTAGGCCACCATTGTTGCGTTCTTGCTACTGCCTCCCGCTGCTCGCTGTCGCCTTCTGACTGCCACTGCCTTCCACCTGCCATCGTCGTTTCAGGCTGTCGTTGCCTTTCGGCCGCTGCCACCGTTTCAGTTCACCGTCGCCGCCCTCTGGCCACCGCCACCAACCTTTGGCCACCGCCGTCACCATCTTCTGGTCGCTATCTTCTTTCGATCGTCTTTGACTTTCGATTATCGTTGCCTTCTGGCCACTGCTGTCGTCTCAGGCCTCCGTCGCCACGTTCTGGCTGCCGCTGCTCTCCAGCCGCCGCCGCCGCCTTACAACCTTCTTCGTTTCAGATCGTCGCCGCCACCACCTTACGACCGTCTTCTTCTCAAGCCGCCGCCGCCTCCGACCAACTTCAGTCACCACAACCTCGAGCCACATTCATTGCTGCCTCTTTCAGTCGTCACTGCCCTCGACCTTCACCGCAATCTCCGGTCATTGCCACTTTGGGCCACTGTTGTCGTCCGCTCCCTACTACGGAACAACAATTTCTTTTACGTACAAACATTGTAACCCAATAAACTGTGTAACCCCTTCTCGCCAGTGGGACGAGGTGGTGTACCTATAATCACGAACCAGGACATGTGCTTCATATTTTATGCAGCTCAAGATTCCGACGCTATGGCTTACAGACGTCGTCACAGCTCTCCACTACGACCTACATGACCAATTACAACTTACGTGATACATAACTAGTACAATTTTCAACTTCGGCCTACTGACATCGTCACAACACGCCACTACAACCTACGTGACCAACTACGACATACGTGGTTCATAGTTCGTGCAATTCTTAACTCCGGTCCTAGCGGCCTACTGCCGTTGTCCCAACTCGCCACTCCAACCTATGTGCCCAATTACGACCTATGTGATTCATAGCTCTTGCAACTCCCGACTTCGACCACTACGACCTATGGACATCGTCACAGCTTGCCATTATGGCCTATGTGGTGCATAGCTCGTGCAATTAGGGCTGTCAAAACGGCTCGTTGTTCACGAACAGCTCATGTTCGACTCGTTAAGAAACTCGTGTTCGACTCGTTAATTTCGTTCGATAAGTTAACGAGCCGAACACGAACTAAGATGTGTTTGTTCGTATTCGGCTCGTTTTGGCTTGAAATACTACTCATTAGGTTTATATATATATAAAGTAGTATTTTAAAAAAATCTAATTGACTATAAGGCCACAAAGATTTATAACCAATTAAAATATTGATTAAGAAAATATAATAAAAATTATTAAATTAGATTCAAATAATGTTTTAATATAAATAATTATTTTTAAATATTGCTCAAACTCTTATTGTCTTATAACTACATGATTAGAGTTGTTAAAAGGACTCTTTGTTTGTGAACAGCTCGTGTTCGACTCGTTAAGCAAACGAGCAGAACACGAACACACTTTTTGAGCTCGAAATATACTCGTGTTCGGCTCGTTTACACCCCTACGTGCAATCGCTAACTTCGGCCACCATGACCTATGAACGTCTCGCAACTCACCACTAAAGCTCATGTGACCAACTACAACCTACATCCAACTACAACTTACATGGCTTACAACTCTTGCGGTTTTTTACTACGGCCTCAGCGACCAACCAACGCTTTTGATACAACCATTTGTATATTACATGACCAACTACTATCATGTAATTATAGCCTATAAAGCAAGCTGGTGCTATGACTACCATCTTTAACATTTATTACAGACTACTGTCTCCATAATAATTGACTACGGCTCTTGCAGCATACTTTCACCGAGAACTATAATTATTACAGCTAGACTAAGGCTATTATCGACGAACCACTGTTGTAAATTTCATATATTATTTATATTCTTCTTATTATACATAATAAAAATAGAATTTTCATCTATCATATTTAGATATAATTTTATCTGTTAATAATTGATATGCCTTCAACAAATTTCTAACATTTAGAAGAAATCTCAAGGCATGGCGCAAAATTAGAGCTATCTTTAATTAAGGAGAAGAGTGGACTCATGTGCGCAAAATTACATAGCGGATCATTTCAACTTGTCAAGGCCCCATGGTTTTCTCTCTTTTTCAGGGTTTTTCACGTAAAAAATTTATGGTGTCGCGACTGATCGCTTAATTCTTTCTAAGTGTATGTTGGATTTCCATAGTACGTTAAGACGATAATCTTTTACTCTGCCGTTGCGAATTTTCTAGCACACGTCAATAATTTTGCTTTTTAATTGCCAATTTAAAAATATTAAAATTACATATTATACTCAATCTCAGTTCAATTAATTCTAAGCTCTTTATCATTCAAACATTTTCTCATTGTTATAGCTTTTCATGTGTTTTAACAAAATCTAAGCAAATAGAGCTGCCCCATTTGCAAAAGCATGCACCAAGATAATTCGTTCTAAATATTCTTTATAAGCCATAACCAATACAAAAAAAAGATACTGATTTCATTTTAATCATTTTCTTCTACAATTGAAAGTTTTATAATAACATGACAACTTTTACGCCAATTTGCGCTCCATCATTGTCATCTTTAATCATTTTGTTTTACTATTGGCATACTTTTTATAATACATTGAATCAATCCTTGTTGTACTTGATCACATGTAATCAATAATAATTTTTTTACTATTTTATTTTTTAATTAGTTATCTTGAAACAAGTTATTTTAATAAATACTCTTTCTGGCATTAACCAAATTGATATTTTGAAAGTATAATGATTTTAATTAATTTATTTACGATTATTGTACTCCATAGCTTCATAGCATGGTTCATAAGGTTGATTCTTCATAGTTAACATAATCTTGAAGATTTGAAATTAGAACTATTTTCTTAATTTAATGTTAGGTATGATCTTCAAAATGTTGGGTAATAGCATTCTAGTTTAATTTTTGGCCCGGTTTTCAAAATATTTGGTAGCAGTCTTTCCTCAGTGGTTTGCCCTTTTCTTTATAAGTTGGTTTATGAAGAAAGAAATGGTGAAGATCTTTGCTCGTGGCATGCTCCTTGCCATCATTTGTTGAACACTCCCATAACTTGATTTTTTTCCCTCTTATAGATTTTGCATAAGGATGTGCAAGTAATAAGTTTTTGAATTGGCAATTAATAGCTGGCTTTCGTTGTAAAAAAATATAAATAAGTTTTGTGCTTGCCAAAACTTAAAAGATTTTTATGTGTGTGACTAGTGAACTAGAGCTATTCTATCTCCACTTTTCAAAACTGTTTTAGTCGAATATTGACAAAATTGAAATTACGCCAGTCAAGGAATTTATTGAACTCAACCATTGAGGCAATAGATGGCTTAGTCAACTATTGAAATATACTGCCTAGTGGTTAACTTGTTATAAGTACAGATGACTTGGCATACTACCGCCTATTCTAGCATCGAGGCTACAAACAAGTCAAGCCAACAAAAGGTTGTTAGAGCATGAGTTTATTTATCTAAATTTGTTCTGTTTTGGTCGAGCATGTTTAGAGATCTTTCATTTTGTGATTAACGAGCTTTAAACGAGTGACTTCTATAGTCAAATACACAAGCCTTTATATGCCCATCTTATTAAGCTTAGCAAATGTAAATGAGTTCTATTTTATGAAGTCAAGCTTGTCATGTTGTTTCTTCGGTGGATGCTTTTTTTAGCATTAATCTTTAATTTAGCTTTATAATGAGCCTTAATTGAGCTTAGTTATCACATGATAAAGGAGCTCTAATCAAGCCATGCTATGAGTAGCTTATCGAATATTTGATTCACTTGCAGTTATATATGGAGTTACAAAATCCGATTACTCAATTATCACAATGTCTACTTAAAGCTACTTGGATTAGATTGTTTGTACAATGCATAAAATTTAATTGATCATGTCAGATTTGAGATGGAAACAACAATCTAAAATAGATCAGCTTATCCGCTTAAATCAATCTTCATGCCTAAAATAATTGGTGGGAATGAATCTAAATGTTAAAGATTTCTTATAGCAGTCCTTAATAAAATAGATGTTAGAAAGTGGGGACATATAAATCATAAAGTGTGTCAGGCTGAATGCTCATATAAAACATAATGCATCAAATTGGACTTCATTTCATCAAGGAGCTATCAATGCCTTGAAGTTTTCTATGTCCACCTCATTGTAAATTCATATGGAATACTTAACTAAGGAGTTCTGCAAATCTTATTCTAGAATCTAGCATAAATAATGAGATTGTGTCCCCATTGCTAGTGGATATCAAATTTATATTATGCATTGACACAACAAACATTCTTGTGACTACTGATGTAATACTTTGCGAGTGTTACGATAATTATTGTTAGATTTGCTTAAGAAAATCATTTAATTGTTCAATGAAATATCGAATTCCTTTTAAACTTGCATGCTACTCGGATAAGAATTTTTTGAGTGCAGCATAAATACTGACTAACAAATTTTTGCATGAGGGCTAGATCTTCTTCTTGGTGATTTTTTTGTTATTATTCTTATCTACATAATTTTGTGAATAGTTTGATTTTTTTTTCTATTTAGTGAAATTTCCTAGAGTTGGATTTTTTTTATTGCGATGTGAATTCATATAGATGATTTTAAATTATATTTTTTTCTGCAAATAGTAGATGATCTCTCATTTTCATTAAAGGTATGGCCTTTTTTATGAAGTTAAAGTTGTTGGAATGTGAATTTGATTTTGATATATTTTGTATATCTTTTCCTTGTTCTACACTAGAATATCCTTGGTCCTAAGACATTTTTCATCACAAAAGCGAATGATGTAAAAAGGTAATGTCACGGAGACTTAATGCTAAATGTTTTAAAATGCAACTATACCCATTAAACTCTAAATTCGGCTATATTTATATAAGTGATTTGAGTGTTGGGAAACAAAAGAAGTTATGATAATCAAGTTGAGTTTAGAAAAAATAAGAATGTTAAAATGGTTATTTAGAAAATAGATTGAGGAATAGTTATATTGAAGGAGCAATGGATAATGAAAAATAAGCTTATGTTATGCAGATGCATATGGCTGAGCATAAGTCATGCATCAACAAGGTAAGCATCTATATTATTATTTAAAGATTAGAAGGAAAAGTTGGAGGTTAGAAGTAAACTTGTTAGGAGTTTTATCACACAGAATTTAGTTAACATTTCATGCCGAAAAAGAAAAATGTAGCTTTTAATAGGAGTGCTTGGAGGCGGATTCATAATGTTGATCCAGGCAGTTGATATTGGGCTATGATTATGATAAAAAGAAACATCCTGGAAGGTAGTATAATTTGATAGTTTGAAACCATCCTGGAGCTCTAGTAACAATTTTGGCTGAATTTGGAAAAATTTGCTGGTTCCAGAAGCAATGCTTTCTTTTGCTTGCTTTTTCTTGTCATTTAATTTTTGAAAAATAATATTTTTGATGATATACAGCCATCATTAACCTTTGTATATATGAAAGGTATTATTATCTTTTCTGGTTCAATTTCCTTTTTTAAATTCATTACTAATGGGTTTTTTTTATACCTAACACCATTGATATTTGAACTGATGGTTGCTTTTTGCTACTTAGGTGCTTTGTAACATACAGGTTTTCGCCAAAGTACTCCCTTCACTCTTTGCACCTTATTACGAAGATTTTTTTGTGCATAGCTCTGATATTTACCAGATTAGGGCTCTTAAGCTTGAAATACTCTCCGCCATTGCGACGGATGCTTCGAGTCAATTCATTTTGGAAGAATTCCAGGTAACGAGTGGCTGCCAGTTTTGGTAGTCTTGATATCTTTTATTCAATGAGGTGCTTAGACCCTGTGATAAATTAAATTAAGGGGCACTTACATAAATAGCATGCCATTCTTATTTATTTACATATCTCACACCTAAACTTTTATTTTCATACACATTGCAATTAAATCTTTAATATCACAGCAAAAATAGCACTATTATCACTTTTTAAAAGTTAAGATTTAAAGCAACAAAGTGTTATGCATGTAAATATGAAAGTTTAGGTGGAGATCTGTAAATATGTAATAATTGTATGGTAGCTAATGAAACTCCCCTAAATTATATTAATCAAAAGCATGATAACATTTTGGCATAGTGAATCTTCTTCGGGAAAGAAAATATATGCTGTATATCCAGACATCTGCATCAGGTTATAATTTGCAAGCCAAATTAATTGTGCTTGCTGCATACGTCTGAGGAAGGACAGAAAGTAAACAGATGGTTGAACTGAATCTATAGATAACCAATGCTAAATAATAGTTGTAGTTTAGCTATGAGAAAGCTTATATGCATTTTTCCATTTTTCAGTCATCTTTAATTTATTTTCTTTCTCTGGACTTTGAAAAAGATTGGCAGGGAAAATTCTATCCAGGAAATAGTTGTATCGTTTCCATATGAAGAAAATTTGATATTTTTTCATTTTTCTTCATATTACTTTCTTGGATGTTAACTGATACGATTTCTGGATAGAATTGGTTTGGAAGGATTAGGAAGAAAAAATGGTGGATGCTAACTAATTTTAAATATCTTGTATATATCTGTTCCTTTTTGGGTAGATAAATTCGAACTTTTTTCAAGAATTTGAGGGCATATTCAATTCATGTTGAACAGGGAAAAGTTAAGGCCCTTTATAAGTTGTTTATTGTGGTATGGTGCATGACAATCTGATGTTTATTTTCTTCGTTGCACTGCTAGGATTACATTAAAGATCCAGATAGGAAGTTTGCTGCTGACACAGTTGCTGCGATTGGTATATGTGCTCAAAGGATACCTTCTGTGGTTGATGCCTCCTTGGAGGGGCTGTTAGGTCTTGCTTCACAAGGTTAGTTTAACACGTGATTATATATACGTTACGTCATTTTGTTTTTTTATTGGACCTGGCTGAACACTGTATCTGTCGACAGAATCATCAACTAGCAATGTATCCCAGAAGGATGGGGAAGCTTGTATTTTGGTGCAAGCAATCATGTCCATTAAGTCAATAATAAAACACAATCCAGCAAAGCATGAAAAGGTAGTCTTCTTAAGCTCTACTCGTGCTTTAGTTTATTTGTGGATTTGCTGAAATAGTTATGCTAATATGTAGATTTGATCTCTTGTTATGACTCACAAAGTAAATTTATTCCATGGCATATGGAGCATTTCATTTCAATTTGGTTCCACATCAACCATTATTGGGAAATGAAATGAAGTAAACAGACCATTATAAACGCAGATATGCTATTGAAATATATGATTTTTTTTTTGGAATGGGTAATTTAATTCTATAACTTGATGAACATGTGGTTAGTTTAGGTATTGTGATAATTTCTTTGTTCAAATTCTTTTTCTCTCCACTTTTAGTTTAAATTTGGAGAGAAATGAAATGCTTTCCTTTATATTCATTTCCTATTTGCTCAACTTTACTTCCCGATTGCGATAAAGTAAATATTTTATAATAAGTGCTTTTCTCTTCTCTCTTATTGCAAAATGCCTATTAAAAAATTGAAAGATATTAATGGAAAGTTATAAGAGAAACTATGTTTTTTTAAAATGTAGAAATATCTATACTTTATAACTCCAATCTATTTCTCTCAATCATTCGGGTCATTACCCATAAGATGTGCATTCATTATAATACCATTTTATTTCTTTCATTAAGGTCTCATCAAATTTCTTTATGATTCTTGCTTAGTATGTACTTATATGAAATTTGCCTTATTTTTTTCTTTTGCGGGTTTAATTATTGAACTCTTTGAAGAATTCAACAAGTCCAAAGAAGAGTGGGATGTATTATGTGCCCGAAATATGAACTTAATTAGACATGGTTCTGGTCTACTAATTCCCTTATTTTATCTTCGTGACACCTTGAAACTCTAAAATTCCTTGCTGTGTGATTTATATGCATAGAAAGTAGTTTATTTATCTTAAAACTATGATTTCAATTTCTTTTTACTTACTAATCACGCAGTTTTTGGCATTTTCCTGATTTGCTTCTACCAGAACTATGCTAAGTAGTGGTTTTGCTGCCCGAGTGTCTTATTTTTTATATTTCTGGTTATAAAGGGCCATTTACATACATACGACAAAATTCTTATTATTTACGTATCTATCACCTAAGCTCTCATATTTACATGCATACCACTCAAGCCTTTAACATTACATCAAAAATACTACCACCACTATCTTTTTGTTAAAAATAAAATACACCATTTCATGTATAGGATTATGACACCAACACTTTAAAGTGTAAAAGCCAAACTTTGGCTGTTAGATATGTAAATACATAAGACTTGTGGGGTTTGTATGTAAATTTCCCTAATTTTTTGAACCTTATTTTAATTGGAAACATTTTTTTTCAATTTGAAGATTATTGCAAGATTAGCTCGCAAGCTGGATGTGGTGAAGGAACCAGCTGCACGTGCATTAATTATCTGGATTGTGGGAGAGTACTGCTCTACTGGGCAAATCATACCAAGTATAATTCCCACTGTAATGAAGTTTCTGGCATGGTCCTTCAACTCCGAAATGCTTGAAACTAAACATCAGATTCTCAACACTGCGGTTAAAGTACTTCCGACTTGCTCTTGTTTGCGTTATTCTTTTGCTATTTCTAGTACTCCAATGGATGATATATGATGGAAAGGTAGAAGTAAATATACACGTCATGATTATTAATAGGGATAATTACGTACATAGCACCCAAAACATTGCTATTTACAAAATCTAGTACTCTGGCGATATTTTTGAACTACCTAAAAGATTTATGTACGCATGCCATAATGAAACCATTGAGAATTTGATAAAAATGAAAAATATTGGTTGGGGTTGTATCATTAATTTTGATATTTGAGTGAGAATTTGAAAACTTGATGAAAGAGGGTACTGGATTTGTATATAACAATATTTGGTTGCTTTGTATGTAATTGGCCCTTAGTAGTTTTAATATGTTAATAGAAACTTCATCTGATCAAGTATGGATTTTGACACAAATTTTCAAATCTCAAAATATGTATGCATCAATAAAAACCTTTTAGAATTGACCCCATGATTATCTAAACTTTATTTTTACTGAATTTGTAGCTTGAGTAAGCACCCTAATGAGAGAATACTAACATACCAAAATTACGTTTATTCGAGTCCAGTTAGCCTAAGTCAAGCATTCAAAAGTATGTATGAAAATTTCACAAGACTATTTGAGGGACCAAACAACTACCCATCTTTGCATGCTTAGAGTCAAAACGAACTTCTTGAGAATGAATCTGATTTGATTTCTGTAGAATTTTGAAAAAAGAAAGCTTTTATATTTTACGGAACCATTTATGGCTTCACCTTTTCCTTTAATTCTAGGTTGTACTAAGCGCCCAAAAGGAAGTTAGATTGATGTTTGAGAAAATCTTAAGTTATATTTTGCAACTCGCAAAATATGATGTAGATTATGACATTCGTGATCGTGCCCGCATGGCCGAGAACCTTATATCTCCATGTGAGGCTGAAGACCTAAACCCTAAGTGGCAAAATGGGAACTTTGCCGGTGAACTTTTGGAAAATATTTTTCGGGGAAATAAACATTCCTCTAGATTGCCTGATCATGATTTTCAATTTTACCTTCCTGGTTCGCTTTCACATGTAGTACTTCATGCTGCTCCTGGATACGAGCCTCTTCCTAAGCCTCGCAGTCTGCATGAGAATTTGTCGAATGGAATAGCTGATGAGGATGTGAGCAGATCTTCATTTGATTCCGAGTCTTCTACCGATGAAAATGGATCATATAATGATTCCGAGCCATCTGCTACGAATTCAATAGAGAGTGATGGAAATGAGTCAGCAAGTACTTCACATGATCCAAATAATGATGAAGATAAGAATGAGAATCCACATTTTCATCCCTCTGAGTCTCATGTTTTTAATGATCAAACAAGTCGAACCGCAGCGGAAAATTTGTCAACATCCATCTCTTCAGATCTAGTCGATTTGATGTCAAGGACAGCATTTGAATCATGGCTTGATGATCATCCAGGCTTACCATCCGAAACAAAACCGAGTAAATCGTCCTCTACTAGAATTTCTGTTAATGATCTTTGTTTTGCTATTTCTCGTAAACTTCACACGCTTCTAGATTCGGCGAACGGGAATGGCTTGAGGGTGGAGTATTCATTTTTATCTGAAGCTTCAGAACTTTCCCCTTCTCTAGTATGCATTGAACTATTGTTTTCGAACTGCTCAAATGAATTGTTAACTGGCATAACCATGGAAGAGGGAGAGCCAAATAGAAGTTCTGAAGCTTCCGTGCAAGCACTGCAGAAACCTGAAAGGTATTCCTGCCCAATATTATTATTCAACTTTTTTGGGGCATTTACATACATAACCACCCAATTCCTATGTATTTACATATCTACTACTTAAAATTTACTTTTTACATCGAGTAAAGTGTTAATACAGTTCCCCGACTTTTTACATGTGCCGTTTTGGTCTTAGAGTTTATAAAAGTGTCAAATTAGTCCCCAAGTTTGTTAAATTTGGGCGAAAATAGTTTTTCTGGGATTATTTCCGCCCATATTAAAAGAATTTGGAGACTAAATTGACATTTTTATAGACTTCGGGACTAAAATAACCTTCTACAAAGTGTTGGATGATTATTTTGACAATTCTCTTTTTACATTTAAATCACTTAAATCTTTCACACCGCATCAAAAATACTATCTTTTTAACTTGTAAAAATTGAAATACACCTTTTCATGTATAATTAAGGTGGTATGTATGTAAAAGCTGAAGTTTAGATGTTAAACATGTGAATACTTGGGTATTGAGTGGTATGTATGCAAATCATCCAACTCTTTTTTAATTGATTTTTCTAGAGCCTGCTCTTATCTATTTTCTATTCGTGATATTAAACTAGTCAATGTTAAATTGCAGCTCATTGACCGCTGATGATGGTTCAACTATAATTCCTATAGAAGAGATTATAGAACTGAATCCTGGTCAGACTGTAAAAAGAAATCTTCATGTTCAATTTCATCATCATCTTTTACCTCTCAAATTAGCTGTGCTTTGCAATGGGAGAAGATATGCTGTGAAACTATGGCCAGACATTGGTTATTTCATAAAGCCCCTTTCTATGAATGTTAACATGTTTGTTGAAAAGGAATCAGAGTTAAAGGGAATGTTTGAATGTGCTAAAAGGTTTGTCCCAAATTTAAAAAAAATTTACGTTTATCTATTATGCAAGATTCTCATCAGTTTCGATTTTTTCTTATAACTGTCTGTCATTATGATAACAACATCAATTGGCAACAGCTGCTTGTTTGAAAGCCATATTGGAGATCTGAAGCATGAGGAGCAGAAGCAGAGTTCATTTAGTACAGACAAGATTCTCGTAGTCTCTCGAAGCCTGGCATCGAAAGTACTCAGCCATGCTAACGTCTTCCTCGTCTCCATCGATATGCCCGTTTCATTCAGCGACGACGATGCTTCTGGTTTACATTTACGTTTTAGTAGCGAAATACCCAGGATTTCAAAACCATGTCTTACTAGTATAGAAGTGATTGAAGGTAAATGTTCTGAGCCATTAAATATCTCCGTGAAAATAAACTGTGAGGAAACAGTTTTTGGTCTTAATCTCTTAAACAGATTTGTATCTTTTCTACATTGAATAAAGTATCATTGTTTATTAACTTGAGCATTTGAATGCTTTTCATATTGTTTCATATTTATGTTTAAAAATTTGACAAATGTGAAGCAAGAATGGTTCAGATTGTGCTGTTCTGTCTAATAATTGAATTTTTGTTTACTGTGGTTTCCATTTTTATTGTAATGTTTTGTAGAAATAGTGAAAGATGCAAATTTGAAATGTTTATTCTGGATTTATCCTGTTAAGAGATTTGATTAGTTTAGTCATATTATGTAGCTCCTGAAGACTTGATAGAAAAGCAAGACTGAAAATGGAAAATACAGAGAGCAAGCCAAAGGTAAATACCTGGGGGAATTCCTTCTCTGCACCGCCACTTTACTCGAGTACAATAAATTGATATATACAGGAACAATGAAACTTCTAGAGCAGTGAAATTACGTACATTGCCATTATCTTGTAACTCAGGTCCACCTTACAATAGCTTGTTACGCATATGTTGTGATCCCCCTTCAAGCTGATAGGTTTTGGAGCAAACCTGAAGCTTGGATTGCAGGATCTTGAACCTCTATTTCTGCGAAGGTTTAGTATAGATATCAGCAGACTGATCTGTGTAATGTAGTGGATTTGAAGGAAGCCAAATTGTATTTGGTCTCGAATTAAATGGTAGTCAATCTCTGTGTTAAATAGGACATCGAACACCTGATTAGTAGCGATCGCCATCGCCAAGATGTTGTCACAGGAAATCTTTGTTGGATGAGATTGATCCGCACCAAATTCCACAATGAAACATCTTAACTAGCGTACTTCAAAGGTTGCAGCCACTAGCACTCTATATTCAGCCTCGGTGGAGGAATGAATAACTGTGTGTTGCTTTTTGACTACCTATGATATAGCAGTATTTACCAAGAACGTGTAGAAACCGGTGGTGGACCTGTGGTTTGCGGTATCCCCAGCTCAATCTGTATCCGTATAGGTGTTTTAGATTAGTTCACTCTGTGAGATCTTGATATCAATGTTTGAGTGCCATAAGATACCATAGTACACATTTCAGAAGCTAAAAATGATGAGTGGCATAAGTGTTCCACAACAAATGAGATATCAGGTCTCGTGATGGTTAGGTATAGGAAAGCCTTTCTTAGTTGTCGAACTTTAGTTGGGTTCGCCATAGGTGTTGTGTTATTGAGGCCGTTGTTCCTCTTGCTTGGTAAAAGAGTAGATACTGCTTCACAACCCAACATATCTGAATGGAGTAGAAGCTGGGTAAGATGGATTTGTTGGCCCATAAATAAGAAGTTGTCCGTGCTAGTAACGTCAATGCCTAAAAAGTGAGAAACAACCACTTTGTTCGACTCGGAACTTGGAGCTGAGAAGAGTTGTGAGGGATTGAATGTAAGCCATACTTTCCCCAATTATTAATATCTCATCGACATGGATAAGCATAAAGATCTTAGGACCGAAGTTGTGTGAGAAGCAATGAAGGATCTGTCTTGTTGATGTGAAAATCGGCCTGAATAAGAAGTTCAAAATAGTTGCAACCATTGTTGTGGTGACTGTTTTGAGACTGTACAATGGCTTTTTGAGAAGAAAAGCATGATTGGGAAGCTGTGGATCGATATAATTAGCCGGTTGCTTCATATAGACTGTTTCAAGCAATGTGTCATGGAGAAATACATTCGAGACATTGAATTACAACATTGACAGTTTTCTATTTAAAGCAATGGTGAAGAGCATATGGAGAGTAGTCATCTTGGCACCCGGACTAAATGTCTCTTAATAATTGAAGATGTATTTTTGATTGTATCCTTGTGCAACAAGTTGGGCTTTATTCCTTGCTACCGACCCATCCAAGTTATATTTAGTACAGTAAGTCCAAAGACACCCAAGAATTGATTTATTTGTTGGTGTTTGAACAAATACCCAAGTATCTCGAGCCTGAAGAGCGAAAAATCCCTCATTCATGGCCAACCTCCAGTGAGCATGCTTGGCAGCATGTGTGTAGGAAGTAGGATATGAAGGGTGTTTAAGTTGATGTAGGAGATTGAGCTTAGTAACTGGATTCAGATCTTCTGTCTTACATTTTGGTAAGCATGGGTTTGGGTTGATGTGGAGCCACAGGCAGAGACTGGTCGGGAGTTGTAAAGGGTAGTATTGAAGTGGTGGAAGAGTTGCATGCGCGGTGGATTGCAGAGGAGGGGCGGTCACAGGTAGGTAGTGTTGTAGGTGGTGAACATACAGATGCTGGGACAAGAAGTAGGGGCGTGGCTGTGGAAATAAATTGGGTTGGAGCTGTAGTCGGATATAGGCCTAATCGATATAGAAAGGCATTCTCATCAATGGTTACATGTCGAGAAATAAAGAGTTTTTGTTGGTATCATTTGAAGCCCTTATGATCATGGGATTACCCTAGGAGTACACATGGTTGAGAGCGGGGTGCATGTTTATGTGTTGTACGTGGTTGCAGCCATGGGTAACACTGACATCCAAACACTTTTAGATGAGAATAAGTTTGTTGTCGAGGAGTTCATAGGGTGATTTGAGTTTGGTATTTTTAGTTGACATTCTATTGATTAGATAAAAGTACAGTTTCCAACCAAAGATGAATATGAGGAGAGACGTTGTAGACAGTGTTTGTGTGGTGTCAGTGAGATGCTAGTAGTTGTGTTCTGCAACCCCATTTTGTGCTGGAGAGTTTTGAAGCAGTGCACTTTTGTGTTCACGTCCACCATTGGATCGAAGGATGCGAATGTCGATTTTAAATTGGGTGTGAATTATTTTAATGAATTGGATGCATTTATGGAATGTTTCAACTTTGCTTACCATAGGGAACGCCCAAAAAAACATGAGAAATCATTAATAAGAAACAAATAATATTTATAGCCTTGAGTAGATAAGATTGGGGTTGGACCCCATAAATCAGAGTGCATTAAATACAAAGGGGCGTATGTATGTAAAGCAGGAAACAAAAAAAGGTTGCGTATGACTTTTGTTGCAAATGTAACTATTACACATATGAGAGCGTATTTCTATGTCTAAATCTGATTGATTCTTAGAGACGAGCTTCATAACTTCTTGATGTGGATGTCCAAGCCGTTTATGCCAGAGAGTCGACTGTTGTGTGGAAGTAGCAAGAGCGTGGGTGGGATGCTGAAGAGGTGTGATCAGATCTAACCCATCAGAGTTGGTGCCCTAGAGTAAAGCTTGCTTTGTCTTGGGATCAAAAATAGTAAATCCATTCAGGTCAAAGAGGATAGAAACATTATTATCATGAATCAATTTATGGACAGATAATATGTTATAAGAAACGGGGAGAAAGTGTCTTCTTTGAGGTAAGAAGAGGTTACGGTGAGATTTGGAAGAATGTTATCACAAGTATATGTGACTGGAATTGATTGAAGTGCCGTTTGTGGCCTGTTCAATATCTGTGGCCATAGTAGCAAGTTGTAAGTGGCCGAAATCCGAGGTAAGATGCGCAGCAACACGAAAATCTAGGACCACATTTGAAGCGGTTGTTTGCGAGGCTGGTTTGGGAGAGACATACTCAAGATTGGACCTACGCCAACATATAGCCGCCGAGTGACCAAAGTTATTACAAATTTGGTAAATCACTGGAAGTCTTGGTGTGCCAAAGGGAAGAAAAAATATTACATTAAGATTCCTCACATAGAGTTAAGTGTGGAGTCCAATGAAATCATGTCACAAGGGAATATTCCCGGTAACACTGGTAACACAGAGAAATATTCACCCGTGTTATTCAGATGTTATTGTATGTTATTCATGTGTCGTTGTGTTCTGAAAATATTCTTGTTGTTATAATAACACAATAACACATCAATAACACTTGAATAACACACAATAACACCTAAATAATGCGAGAGGAATAGTCCCCTGTATTACCGGACCGATTTTTTTTCCCACCTTCACGTGGCGTGATTTTATTGGACTCCGCACGTAATTCTACATGCGGAGTCCTTATGTAATATTTTTTCAGGTAAGAGTTACGTGCGGAGTCCTCATGTAATATATTTTCCAAATGTAAATGCCTGGAGGAATTCCTTTTCTCCACTGTTACTTTATATATATATATATATATATATATATATATATATATATATATATATATATATATATATATATATATATATATATATATATATATATCATAATCGGATAAATTAGCTATAATAAATTAATGTGAAATTTACATACATATCACAACTTTATTTATTTACATATCCAACATTTAAAATATCATATTTACGCATATAAAACTCAACATATAAAAAAAATATCAATATTATGCATTTATTCACGTAAAGATTTATGATTTTATGGCACTAATTGTTATAGGTGTAAATATAAAAATTTAGATGTTAAATAGGTAAATAAATAAGATTTGTGATATGCATGTAAAAGATTCATAAATTAAATAATGGTTAGTATTTAGCTTTAATTAATGCAGTGTCAAGTGTATTTTTTTTGTTAATTTCGAGCCTTTCGTGGTTCGAGGAAGGTCGGTGGATGCTAAAAAGAAAATAACATAATTAGTTAATGAAAGTCTCATTTAAGCTATTGATTATATTCATAAGTTAAGCTAAAAAACAGATAAATATAAAATCATTCTAAATGATTATTTCAGTTGCAGTAATATTCAAATTCTTGTTGTGCTGGAGCCCGATCCCGCTATCTCACTCTCGCCCCCGCCCCTTGTTTCGAGAAGCGAAGCCCTCGCTTCGCCTGATCGTCGCGCCTCCCTCAGCTTCTCGAAGAGTCGCGTCTCCCGCTCCAGTTCGCGAATCGTAGGCGCCAACCGCTCCCGTCTTCTTTTGTTGAGAAGCGAAGCATCTCTTCGCTCACTCTTGCTCGTGATAAAAGATATCGCACGACTCTCCTTCAGTTAGAGAAGTCGCATTTTTCTTCTTCGGGCTTCCTGAAGATAAAAGGAAGAGAAGTGCAAACAGTAGTTCCTTGCGGTGAAGGAAGAAGAAATAAGAAAAAGAAGATTATTCTCCCTTGGCTTCTTCTTGGTGGCTTGTGAAGGAAGATAATTTGGATTTATTTCTCTTGTAAGTTTATATTCTTCTGTGTATCTCGGTGTAGAGTTTCTTCGGTGTATCTCGGTGTAGAGAGAGAAAAACAGAGAGAGAACAAGAGAAAACAACAAAGTGAGAGTGAGAGATTCCTCTTGTAAGTCGAGGTGATCGTCTGGTGTAAATTCCTCAAGTAATAAAAGTCTCTGCAACTCCGTGGACGTAGGCAATTTGCCGAACCACGTAAATCTGTGTGTTTTTTTCTGGTGTGATTTTTCTCGTTCTATTTTTCGCTTCATGGACCGTTCTTATATTTTATTTAAATATATACCACATCAACTGACATATAGTTCGCAACAATTCATGGCTCGCTAATTAAAGAATATTATATCTTTTAAATTTAAGTTATATATTTAGGAAATTTACATACATGTCACTCAATTCTATTTATTTACAAATCTGGATCCATTGAAAAAATAGAGGAACATGCTCATTAGGCAAGGAGCTCATAATTAAAAAAAAGTTAGATTTGGGGGATATTAATATAAAATGTAGCATTTAGATGTTTAAAATATAAATATTTAAGAATCTTAAGTTGGGGTTTGGTTAGAGAGGGAAGGACTTCTGTCTCATTGCAGGAGGAAGGTAGGAAATTCCTTGAAATGACTCTTCATTAATAAAATATAGAGTAGAGTCTTTTACAAGGGAGAGTGTTTTCCCCCATTAAAAGATCTATATGATAAAAGTATCAATTTTGATGAATAATTTAAGTTAGAAATAATAAGAAAAAAATAAATTGAGATCACATGATCATAAATCGGGTATTTAAAGAGTTAAGAGTGTGGTTGAAAGCTTCTCGATATTGTTCGATGAAATGAGTTTTGATGGTTACGAGACGACTTTTTAGGTGAATTTTACCTGATAAACTTTATGCATAAGAATTAGTCCAATATAATTTTTTTTCGTCGAAGTGTTGTATTAGAAAAGAGATTTACTGATGTTTGTGGATCGTAGAAAACTTTCAAATGAGCCTCTCTGTGTCCAAGTTGTACTCCATTTTTAAACTCATCTAGCCTTACAATGATTATTATAATTTTGACGATGATTGCAAAATTTACATCGAAATAAACTCAATTCAACTCCAAACTTAAAATATAATCAAAATAAATTAAAAACATTGAAATCGAATGATTTAAAGCTCATAAAAATCTCATTTTTCGTATGATGGGGCCCATACTTTGACCTCAATTCCATGAAATTTTCTTCTAGATGGGTTAGGGTTGTCATTTTGGCCATAAGCAAGCATTTCAGTAACCAACGCATCTGTGCCACCTACACCAGCTCTGTAACTCTTTCAATGCCTCCAACAAGCTTATTTAGAACAAAAAAAATGTTTGAACTAGGCAAACACCAACAAACTCATGTTCAGCTAGTTTACACCCTTATATTTACGTAATTATTCTAATAAGATATTATAAATGTAAAAGTTGATGTTTATTCGGCTAGATATGTAAATATATAAGAATTGGATGGTATGCATGTAAATCTTGCATATTTTACATGCAAATGTATATTTGCGGATTTGCAAGGCGCAATGATAGCAACAGCTTTTTGAAACTATTTTAATCTTAGGGTTTTATACCCAAACCAAAACTACAGATTCTCTGTTCGTTTTTTTTTTTTTAATTTTTATTATTGTAATCTGGAAGTAAAAGCAGACGGATTGTTCTTCGTGCTTCGGATTGAAAAGATGGGTTCGGGATGCGCAAAGCTTTGCAGTTCTTGCGGTCTGCAAATCCCGAGAGAACTGTTTCAATGAGCGGCGGGGCGCTTCAATTCGCATCACGTTGGAGGCTTGGAGCTCTGCTTGGTTCTAGAATTCGCAAAAACCTTATTTGGTGTTGCGCAGTGTAAGGATTCATCATTTCCCTGCTTCTTCTTCAGCTTCTTCTCCAACATCTAATAGTCTCTGTAAACCTGGGGCGAGGAAGCTCTAGATTGAATATCTGGAGTTGCGCGAATTGGCTTCGTGTCATGGCCGGCATGGAGATAGATTCGCCACCGGAGCGGGATAACTTGCTTCCCCCCCGCGATCGCATCGTCCAGGTACGGTTTTCATACCTTCCTATCTGGCTTTAGTTTTGACGTCAATTAACCCTTTTTTATTACTTCGATTGTTTGCATCTCTGCTTGCCATTTGCTTCCTTTGTTTTGCCCCTCTTACAGTTTTATATGCTTAAGCTGTGGTCTTCCGTGTGTTTGTAATATCAATGGACGTTCTTGCTGTGTTGCTCGGCGAATCAGTCGATTTAATTTGAATGGGAATACATTTTGGCATGAAAGAGTGTCAACGTCTCTATGAAAGCGACTCGGTTTCGTAAAATTGTGTTCTTGTAGACTTTAAATCGAAGTATCTACAAGGGTGCATTTTGGATTGCTAATGCACCCTGCACGGGTTGGGATTTCTGTACGTCTGGTTTGTTGTCTTTCGCCTTGCCTGTCCCAATCGAATGAACTCGAGAATGAGCTTTATATCAGGAGTTCATACTAATCAAGCCAGCATTTATCTTCAATTTTCCTGCTGATTTTCTTAATTGATTGCTGTTGTTGTTTCAACAAACAAGTTTGTTTGGAATAGTATTATCTGGTTTGTTTTTCTTTCCGCGGTTTATCAAAATAATAATATCGAATTTTAAATGTTACAGTGACACCATGCCATTTTTTTTTCTATTTTTTGGTGTTGCATGTCCTCTCAACTGCTTTCTGAAAAGTTTATTCTTTTCAGTTTTTTGGTGGTACATAGGAATTGGTCCGATTCTCTAATACTTTGTCCTTCACCTTACATAAACAAAGAATGCATTTCGTTTCATTTGATTTGCTCAGGTGATATAAGGTGTTGTCTAGTCGACACTTGAAATGAAAAGCATGTCGATCATTTCATACTAAGTTTCTAATTTTAATTGCATTGTGAAGTGCAAAAACTTACTGCTTAAACAACAATTTGTATTAATAGCTTAAAAATGAGTGGTGAAGGTTGGAGATATAGTTTCCCAGGAATAAGTACCCAGATGCATTTTCAACTTCATCATAACAGCATTCTCGGATGCATTGCACTGAATCCTTGCTCTTTGTACGATTCAATACATGTATCACTTCCTACGTGATAAATTTATTTTTTATGCCAAGCTTGTTCTTGCATTAAAGAAGAAATAATCATTGTTTTTGTGATCATATGTTGAAATATAGTTCTATGGCATTGTTTCTTTGTTCTAATTGTTTATCTTTGCTTTAGTGCACCACAATCTTATGCTGAGCATTTGGCTGTTAGGGCTGTTCCTTTTAGATTTTTCATTTTGAATTCCTTTATTTTGTCACCATTCTTGTCTTCATAATTTGCTGCTGCTGTTTTGTTTTTAAACTGTTTGAAATGCAGTTTATCTCTGGCAATCCTGTTTGAATCTCAACTCTTTTTCATTTTGTTTTTCCATTCAGAGACTTGCGTTTCATGGCATTCCACAAGTGTATCTTCAACAATTTCAGCTGAGTCTGGTTGCTTTTGTCAAAGATAACAAATGCATGTTATCTGAAATTGTATCATCCATCTTGCCAACTAGTTTGGACTTGAGCGAGGCTCAGATGCTGCAAAACAGAGAACTTGCTGGAGTAAATGTGAAATTTACAGTAAAGGAATTATTTGAGGAAAGCATTTTGTGGTTGCAATGGTTAATGTTTGATGGTGATCCACAAGAATACATGAGTAGCTTGGCACAAAGTGCTGAAGGCCAACGTGCAGTATGCGGAGCTGTTTGGGGTCAAAATGACTTGGCATACCGTTGCCGCACATGCGAGCATGATCCGACTTGTGCAATCTGTGTTCCTTGTTTTCAGAATGGCAATCACAAGGATCATGATTATAACATTATGTATACTGGCGGTGGATGTTGTGATTGTGGTGATGAGACTGCTTGGAAAAAAGAGGGCTTTTGTTCTGAGCATAAAGGTACCGAACAGATCCGACCCTTACCACAAGAGTTGGCAAATTCTATAGGTCCCATCCTTGATCCTCTTCTTTTGTGCTGGAAGGAGAAGCTTCTGTCAATAGAACACAGACATGATGAAGAGGCTGATCACGGTGATGCATGCAAGAAAGCTGCAGATGGATTATCTTCTGCAATCATTCAAATGTTGATAGACTTCTGCAATTGTAGCGAAAGTCTGCTCAGTTTTATCTCTAGAAGACTGATGTCATGCTCTGGTTTACTCGATGTTCTTTTAAAGGCGGACAAGCACTTGGATAAGGAAGTTGTGAAGAGGTTACGTGAGTTGCTTTTAAAACTTCTTGGGGACCCTCTTTTTAAATATGATTTTGCAAAGGTTTTCATACAATACTACCCAACTATTGTAAATGAAATGATCAAATACTCTAGTGATTCATACTCGGAGAGAGATCCGATGCTAGCAACTTTCTCTGTGCAAATATTTACAGTACCAACTTTAACTATGCGACTTGTAACTGAGGTAGATCTGCTGTCTGTTCTTCTAGGATGCTTGAAGGACCTTTTCCTTTCCTGTGCTGATGCAAATGGTCATCTACAGGTAGGGAACTGATGCTTATATTTGTCCATGTCAGTTGATTGACTTTTCTTTTTGTCATTTTCTTAACTTCTTATTTTGTTCTAATATGCAGACATAATTAGTTTGTAAATATTGAAATAAACTTATTCTACCTTCAGTAATCTATAGTTGAACATAACCATCTGCTTTGATACTTTCTTATTCAAATTGTTCTTTTGTTCTAATATACATACATAAGTAGGTTGTAAATATTAAAAGAAACTTAATCTCCTGGCGATAATCTGTAATTGACATGAATTCCATGGTCAAGTCTCATGGTATAAACTTTTTACAGTTTAGTAAATGGGGCAACATGTATGAAACAATTCGTTTGATTGAAGATTTTCGCTATGTCATGAGCCACCAAGAAGTTCCTGCTTATGTTGTTTGTAAAAGGCAAGATATCTCGAAAAAATGGATTTTTCTATTAAGACTTGTACAGGGCATGGATGCGCTGAAGAGAGTAACTGTTCTTCACTCAGAGGAGGAAAATGAAAATCTTTTTGCACCTTTTGCTCTTGGGCAATGTCTATCGAATGTTAATTCACTTTTGGTTGGAGGGGCTTTTTACAATGACAAAAATGGATGCTTAGATAAGCAAGATCTAGTTGATATTGACAGGCAACGTCATGCCAAAGTGGGAAGGGTTTCTCAAGAAAGTTCAGCAAGCAGGACAGGTGCTTTGGAGGATTTAATTTTTGATGAAACACGTTTTGTTGGGGAAAATGGTACGTCTTTTCCCTCTTCTGTTGTATGGCTGATTTCTGAATGCCTGAAAGCCATCGAATGTTGGTTGAGACCAGAGATTGAATCATTATGCTATTCATCATCTTTTGGTGTAGCCACCACCAGTGCGTCTAATATATCATCTGCAAGAAAGAAATTGTTTAAGGTCAGGAAAGGACCAAATAGCATAAATAGAACTTCTATGACCAGGATGGATTTGGATGGAGAGGAAATTCCTTGTACTAGTGGTGGCAATGTGAGTTTTGGGAGTGCTGGTATGCCAGAAGCTGAAGGAGTTATTAGTGAGACCAATGAATTGTTTCCTGGGAATAGTTATAGCACCAGAGTATCAGATGATACTCTTATGGAGGTAGAGTATGGAAGGGAGTCGGCAGCATTTAGCATATTGAACACGACTGATTGGCCTGCTATCAGTTTTGATGTTGGTTCACAAGCAATATCTTTTCACATTCCTTTGCATCGTTTACTTTCTTTATTGTTGCGAAAAGCATTGAAAGCTTGTGATTTAATTGAACTACCGGGCAGGACAAATGGTGCTACAACTACTATTCCTATTCATAATCATGAATTCTTCAGAAAAGCTTTGGCTGGGTTACATCCTTGTGGTTTTTCAGGCTTTATTATGGAGCATCCTCTTCAATTGATGGTACTTTATGCTCAAGTTCGTGCTGGCATGTGGAGAAAGAATAGTGATGCTCCCATTTTGTGTTCTCAGTGGTATCATTTAGTTCAATGTTGAGTCGAACTAAAATATTTTGTGCGTTATATTTATGCAGTAATCCTTGCGTGATTTCTGTATTCCCTGTTTTTTTTTTTGTAATCTTGACAGGTTGGAACAAGGTCTGGAATCTGATCTGTTTTTGTTGCAATGTTGTGCTGCATTAGCTCCTCCTGATTCTTTTGTTGAGAGTGTGCTGGAAAGATATGGATTATCAAATTATATGTCCTTAAATCTTGCAGAATATGATGAGTATGCATCTATTTTTCATCTCTTGGCTTGTTATGATATTGTGCGCGGTCCTTGTTCTTCTTTTCACTCAAACATGCATTCATCTATATAGGGCTGCATTTTACTTCTGTACTAGTTCACTGTTTTAAAATAATATCAAATGTAAGCAATCGATGGTTATTTTTTTTCAAAATCTTTGTTTTTCTTACTGTATTTTATCTCCTTTTATGTGAATTTCTTTTTTTATTCATTTATCATTAGTTGCCTGCATATTCTTTCTTTTTCTATCTGGCGTGAAGGCTTCTATATGCTATTTGTAGGCGACATAAAGTTGCTTTGTGAGACATGCTTTGAGGCGATTGAAAAATTAAGACATCTGAGAAGATTTATGGAATATATGATGCATAGAATTAATAGAGAGAAAATTTAGTATTTGATCTTTTGATATGCAAATTGAAAGGTTGTGATAGCGGAGGAGAAAATCCAAATCACAAAAGAAACACAAATATTATTATTGAATTTGAAATCGGTTACAACGACTCTTCAAAACATGAAATAAATGACAAACAAACACAAAGACACAAGTCAACTCCTTGAAAGTGTATCTCAAGGGTGGTGGAGGTTGGCCCAGTGGATCCAGAGGCTTGGGGACAACGAGTGTGATTGTGGGAGAGAGGCCGGCGTGAACTGGAAGAGGGAGGCAGCAAGTTAAGGTGGCAGGAATGATTGTTGGGAGGTTGGGAGGTAGGTTGGAGGGTAGGGTAGCATGCTGAGAAGGTGGGGCAGCAGCGGGGAAGGCCCTTCAACACTTTCAGAGGGTATTCAATGAGCGAGGAAGCGCTGGCAGCGATAGGAAAGGCTTGGCAGCAAGGTAGATTGCTGGAAGTGGTTTGGTTGAGTGCTGGGAGGAATTTTGGGCAGGTGGACAACAAAATTGGGTTATTTAGGAAGGGCGGTTGGGTGTTGGGATGGAGTACTTGGAGCTGCGACCTTGTTGGGAGAAGGCTGGCAATAGGTTGGAGGGAGGACAACATCCGGTGGTTGTTGGGAAAGAGGTGCGGTGGCCTACTATAGGGCTGGGAAGCAGGTGGACAACAATAGGAATGGTGGAATGATAGATAAATTTCTCGTCGGGATTGAGCTACAACCGGAGCACCACCTGGACCCTTAGAGACGATCACCACCTTTGATGAGAGACAGCTGGAGCACTATGTCGACGTCGGATACAACCCTCAAAGGGGAAAATACTAAGGCTAAAACCTGATTTCAGATATAAAAAACAAGACCCCTAATTCTAAGCACATCACCTCCAATTTATACAGAGGCTTGGTCTATTTTAGGAAGGATTTCATATTTTGGAAAAACTTTCAAAATAAGAAAGTAGAATAAAAAATATTTCAGATTTTCGGACAGGTTCTTAAAATAAGTAAGGAGAATAAGAAGAGATTTCAGATTTTAGCAAATATCTTTAAAATAAACAAGGATAATAAAAATAGATTTCCGATTTTAGGAAATTGTTTTAAAATAAGGAAGGAGAATAAAATTAGAATTTCAGGTTTTAGGAAAGGATTCAAAATAGAATAGTGCTTAGAAATGAAAGTGAGGAAGGAAAGGTGATGAAGAAAAGGGAAGGGGGGAAAGGATGAAAGGAAGGAAAAAGGGGAGGAGGGAAAGGAAAAGGGTAAGTAGAGGCAACACCCCCGCCCCCTCCCTTGAGAACTGGTCGGTCCTCCCCCAAGCCTTGCGTCAGTCTCCTGAGGTTGGAATTGCTTCGAATTTATCTGTCGAAGCTTCTGGTTCTCTGTGGCCGTTCTCAGATCCCATTGACGACTGCTCTGACTCCCAAAACGTCTGAGGAGCTTTTCCCACCTGCGAACATAGCTCTTTTTAGGTCTGTTTTCGTTTGGTATAATCTGAGCCGAAGGTACACATCGACGCAGGTTCTCCCGAGCCAAATTTTAATCAAGTAAATATCTCATATGCTTCTAATCTAGACAATTTGGGTATCAGTGGGCTTAAGGGTTTGCAAGAGTTTGGTTGATGGACCATTCTTATTGTCTTTTGGGTCTTTCCTCTGATTATTGAAGTTTTGGAGAGCTGACATCTTCTATTTCATTTCAATAATAAGAGCTTCACCTTAGTCTTTCTTCTCTTTATGTGGAACATTGGGGTTGAGGGATGGAAGTGTAAGTGTCTGTGATGCTATCAGTTGATTATTACTAAGACTATCCATTGAAATTTTAAATTCTAACATCTTCTGTTCTGTGTGACCTTTGTATGTCTCAACAATAAGCTCTTCATCCTCTAAGAGAGTAGGAATCACAATCTCATCATAGTCGCATGTTCGTTTTGATTGCAAACATCAGATTATCCACAAATAAAGGAGTTCCCTAGGGGAAGACGTCAGATAAAAATTCTTGTTTGAACTATTGTTCTGTGTCTCCGATTTTCTTACACCAGGTTTTAGCAAACGCCCTGCTCCAACAACTCGCTGCTCCGTGAAATATATCACTCCCCTGGTTGTACATTCTGCTTTCACATGTCCGAATTCGTGACACTGACAACATTTTCTGACTTTGACAGACTTGCAGATTGGTTATGTTGATGTCGCGTTTTCTGCTTCATTTTCGTATTTTCTAGCTTTTCTATTTGACCTTTCAGATTACGGTCGAGGTTAACTTCCCACTGGATTTTCTTTTCAATATCAATAAGCCTCTGTTGGAGGCGATGTAGTTCTTGCTGTATCTCTTCTTGGGAAGGCTCGGGCATATTCCTTCTTGGCGGCATAGTTGACGATTTTAGGATCTGTGTAGGAGAGAGAAGGAACAAAGAAAGAAGAGAAAAAATGTGAAAGAAAGAAAATGAAAAATTTGGTGTGATGGATTGGGTAGGGGCGAATGCTAGCCGTAGGATGAGTCTAGGATTGTGTTAGCTCTGATACTAAATGATACCGGAGGAGAAATCCCTAACCACAACAGAAACACAAATATTATTATTAAATTTGAAATCAGTTACAATGACTTTTCAAACCATGAAACAAACGACAAATGACCACAAAAAACACAATCCAACATCTCAAAAGTGTATCCTAAGGGCGGTAGAGGTTGGCCCAGTAGATTCAAAGTCTTGGGGACAACAATTGTGAATGCGGTAGATGGGCCAGCAGGGGTTGGATGGTGAACTGGAGGGAGGCAACATGTTAAGGTGGATGGAAGGTTTGTTGGGTGGCTGAGAGGTAGATTGGAAGGTAGGGTAGCAAGCGGAAAGTGGGGTAGCAGCGAGAAAGGCTCATTTGCACTTTCAAAGGGTGCATAACGAGCGAGGAAGTGCTAGTAGTGATAGGAAAGGCCTGGACAGTAAGGTAGACTGCTAGAAGTAGGTGGGCTGAGTGATAGGAGGAATTCTAAGCAGGTAGACAGCAAGATTCAGTTGTTCAGGAAGGGCGACTGAATGTTGGGATGGAGTATGGGGAGCTAAGGCTTTGCTGGGAGAAGATTGGCAGCATGTTGGAGGGAGGAAGCAGTGGACTACTGTTGTGGAAGTGGTGTGGTAACTTGTTGTAGGGCTGGGAAGCGGGTGGACAACAGCAGGAAAGGTGGATGGATAAATAAATATCTCATCGGAGTCGAGCTACAACCGAAGCACTACTCGAACACGTGGAGTTGATCACCACCTTGGGTGAGGGACGACCGAAGCATTACATCGATGTCAGATACAAATCTCGAAGGTGAAAATACTAAAGCTAAAACCTAATTTCATATTTCAAATACAAGACCCCTAACTCTAAACATATCACCTCCAATTTATAAAGAGGATTTCAGATTTTTGTAAAGGCTTTTAAAATAAGAAAGAAGAATAAAAAGGAATCTAGATTTTTGGAAAGACTTTCAAAATAAACAGGGAGAAGAGATTTCAGATTTTAGGTTAGGTTTTTAACATAATAAAGGAGAATAAAATTAGAATTTAAGGTTTAGGAAATGATTTAAAATAGACAAGTGCTTAAGAAGGAAAGGTGTGGGAAGAGAAAGGAAAGGTTAGGAAGGAAAGAAAAGGGGGAAAGCTTAGCTTAGATTTGAAATTCCAAACCATGGGCAAGGACGATCTTGAGACTTAGAACTTGAAGTTTTTATCTTACATTGTGGTTGTCTTTGACTACAGTTCCTGCAATGTCTGTAGATAGGTAAAAGACTCTAACAGGTAATGCTGCAGGGGAGTTTGCAGAAAAGCAGACAACAACATTTGCAGTTTTTGCAGTGTCTGTAGGTAGACAGAAAGCTCTTACAAGCAATGTTGCAGTGGAGTCTACAGGTAAGTAGACAATTGTGATTATCTTTTGACTGTAATTTTTGCACTGTCTATAGGTAGACAGAAAACTCCTACAGATAATGTTGTAGGGGAGTTTGCAGGAAAGTCGACAACCAACAAGAAAAACTTCAGGATATGGTTTGCAAAAAAACAACTCAAGAGGTGGGCCTTGTGGGAAAAAACTCCAGAAGAGGATGTGCTGGAGGAAAAATTCAGGTGAAGGGCTTGCTGCAGCGAAAGTTTTGGAGGGCCTGATGCAAGAAAAAACTTTAGAGGAGGGTCTGTTACAGGAAAAATTCTGGAGAAGGGCTTGATGCATGAAAAGTTTTGGAGGGGGCCTGCTGCAGAAAGAAATTCGATGGAGGTTGTTGCTTTGTCAAATGTATTGAATCACATCATGATGCGTATAATCTAGAAATAACTAAAGCATATGGTTGTCGTATATCCACTTTATGCAATTTTTTGCGTCTTCCTTTCGATTCTACCGGAAAGCGCTGTAACATCAAGCAAAAAAACTTCCCTTGTAAAGAAGGAAACCAAGGGCAGCCCGAAAACAAGCACCTACAAAAGTTTTCTTGGATAGGACGATAATGACTTGAATGGGCTTCCACCAATAAGCTGTCACAGAAACATTTGCACTAAATAAACTACTGCATTGTCTGTATAAAAAGTAACTCTAAGGCCATCATTGGACACTCCCCCTGCCTGATAATATATCCACCTAACAACCTGACTCTCACTACACCATCAGAGTATCACAGATGAATTGTTATCAAAATGCAAAAGAAGAGTATAGTGTATGTCGCTAGTAAGGATTCTGCTACTACGGCCTCGAGTACGAGACACTGCATGAAATTAGGGAACCCGATCTGCTAGAAACCAGGAAGCAGGGCTGCTGCAGGGAGCAGACGTAAAAAAACAACAGGAAGAACTTGCAGGGAACAAGCCACGACGCCGAACAGCTGTAGGACAGAGGTCCGACAGTGGCAACGACTGCACGGGAGAGAAGTGGCAGTAGGAGTAGATGCGAGTGAACAATCTGCAGGGGAACCAAGCTTGAGATTTCCCCTGTAAGTAGTTGAGGGAGCTCCAAACATACTAGAAAGGGAAAATCCCCCATTCTGCTAGCATCCATACGTTCGATATAGGAGTTTAATAGCTGCACCGACTACGTTCAATCACGCTTCTAGAAGTATCCTTCTAGTCGTAGGTCACAGACACAAATTTTCCACCGGAGAGAGGATCAAATTTTTTGCAGAGGCTGGGACTTGTGTTTGATTGAGGGCGAATGCATGCCACAAAGCTCTAGATTCGGAACAGCCACAATTCACCAACAAATACATTTTGTGTTCGATTGAGGGCAAGCGCAAGTCACAAATCTCTGGAGTCGGAACAGCCGCAGGCCTGCAACTCACCAACGGCTAGGATTTGTGTTAGATTGAGGGCGCGCGTAGGTCATAAATTTCTGGATTCGGAACAACCGCAGCCCACTGACGGATAGGGATTTTCACTAGAGAGAAATTGCTCTCTCGCGATTTCCATTCGAAAATTAGCTTTCGTCACACACAAAAGTTGTGGCTCTCAGTTCCTGCTGTCTGCAGAGATCTGTTCCGGTTGCGAGGGCCTTCATGGTGAGAAAGCGTCCATCTCTTCGCGCAAAGATGATGGCAGGAAGGGAGTTTGGCGGCTCTGGTAGGAGTATCGATTACTAGGGTATGCGCAAATACGATGGCAGGAAGGGAGTTTGGCGGCTCTGGAAGGAGGACCAGTTACTAGGGTATGAAATTTGACTCTGATACAATGTTAAAATTCAAAATAATGTGGAATCAAAGTGATTTTCAGGGTAATTTCAATGATATGAAAGCGGGTATAAATAATCCTTACATGAATCCTAAAATAGGAAAGATATTTAAAAGAAATAATATGAAAAGGAAAGATATATCTCGTAATATTTCTAATAATTAAAACATATCAATTATTTGTAGATAAATGAAATAACATAAAATATGTAATTCTAAAATGAGAAAGAAAATAACTCCTAATCTAGGAAAAATAATATAAAATTGGTAAGGAAATAACTCTTTAATTCAAGGAAATAATTTTTTCTTCATAATTTCTCATGAGAATAAACTATTTTCTAGTATAACTCTTAACAAAGATAATTTTGTAGAAAATAAACTCAAGTGATTTGGGTAGAAGATATACTAAGCATATGGGTGCATGTAGTTAATGTGAAATGATTTAGAAATAAATTGAGTAGACCTAGGTAACATGATTAAAAGTTGTGAAAATTTTTCAATTAAAACTCTATGTTACAATTTATTAGAATGAATTAAATAAACTGAATTAATTGAAGAGGATTCTTAAAGTTACTTTTATAGTTTGGTTTAAACTAATGTTGATGTTATGATGACAATGATGATATATTATGCTGATAGCCATTGTGCAAAACATCCTTGTCCATTTTTTATTCGTTTATTATGTTAAGCATGTAGCCGTTTCTAATTTGATTTTTATGATAGTTTGAGAAGCATGTCACGTCCATTGCTCACGGGAAAAGGTTGTTCTTTTGGTTACATTCTTCTTTCTTTTGTTTTTTATTTGTTTTGTCCTTCCAAGGAAGCAATGGAATATGTCCATCTGTGCTCACTTTTTATCAAAATTCTTTAATGCTCCACTTCAAACTTATCAGTCCAGGGAGAAAAAAGAACAAAATGTTTAAGTTGGATGTTTTATTAGTAAATATAGATGCTTATCTTATAAATAAGGAAATTAATAAAGATGGATAATGGCATTGATGAAATTTTATTGGAAAAAAAGAAAATAGTTTTTTTGAGAGAATCTGATTCTATATGAGGGAAATTAAAGGAATTATATGAAAAAAAAAGAATATTCAAAACATGCCTGAGTTACTTTTGAGGAGGTGCATAGTGGTAGAAACAAATCTCGTTTTGAGATTTGGAGGGTTATTAAAGGTATTTAAATATTGCCATTAATATCATTTTCATTGAAATTATTGACAGTGAAATAAGACATTTTTGCTGAAGTATTTTTTGTGCTAATTTTTTCAAACAAATAAGGTGCAAATTTTGAAGTAAGTTATTCATGAAAGATTAACCTAATGAGTCATAAAATGAAATTATAAGATGAAGTACGTGAACCTAAACTTAGAAATATCATATTGATATGATATAATCAGTTTGATTTTATATCTTGAACACTACTATGAATGCTATTTTTATGTTAAGACGTTAAATAAAAAGCATTAGGACTATATAAGGGTCATAATCTTTGCATTGACCTTGAAAGGAAATGATTCAATCATAAGAATATATTCAATGGGTTTTTTAGGATGAAAAGGTGTTGGTCAAATGAATGTGAATTATGTAGTATTAAAAGTTTATATGGTTGTGTTTGTTAATTTAAAATTTTTTATGAAGTAACTAGAATTTCCCATCATATTACAATACCAAGTTCATTTGTTTTATAATTTTCATGATTGCATTTATAATAGGTATACAAAAATGAGGCATCCATCTTGTCATGCGCTATTGCTAATGATGTAGTCATGCTAGTTGATGTTAATTATTTGAAAAATAAGCAATATTTGGAACATTTCGGAATAACTTAATATGGGATAAAATTTGTGGAATAAAATTATAGTGTGTGCTATGTCTAAGCAACCTAACTCCTATCATAAAAAATGTTGCCATTGCATGATGATGAATACTAGTTGTCATTATAAAGGACGTTATTGAGTGAGGAAGGTCACCATTTGTCATTGTGTGGGACATATTCCTCATTGTACGCCAAAAATGTTGGCTATGCACTAGGACGGTTGACTTGGCCACCACCACAAACACTACCCTCCGCTTAGAAGACCATTGTGGTTATTGCCATAAAATGGATGTTGTACAGAAGTGATAACCACCAAGCCACCTCGTCATCATTGCCACCGCTGCATTCTCCATTATGCCCAAAATGTGGAGGAGGTCATGATGTTTCGCAGTTCTCACCTCTTTAGACATTTATGTTTCACAATTGTTGCCTGTACAGACATTGAAAAGTTGACAGACAATACAAAGTAGTTATGGCAACATTGAAGGAAGGATGTGAAACACATATTCAAACGAGGAAAGCAAACACTTATGGCACATTCAACAAGATGTAATAGATGGGCTGGATAGTATAGCGAAGGATGAATTTTTGTGATAATGTTCTTGGATTTAAAATCTTAAATATTACTCTTCTTAGAATTTATAGATTTTGAATGTCATTTTGACAGCTCCATATCTAAATAGGTGTTGAAGGCGTCAAGCTTTTTATCCACTCCTTTATGCTTACATGAGATTTAAACGTTTTTTTTTAACTTTTCATGAAGGAATTTAAGTTTTGGTAGCAATTATTTTTGTTTAGTTTGAAGTTTTATTCTCATCTGTGATGAATAGACATGTTTAGCGATGAAGGGTGTACAAGCAAAATGATGTGGGTTCTACAACTGGTTGTTGTTTTGTATAATAAATAAACATGGTTTCTAAGGTTTGAATGAGTTGACCTGACAGTTCTATTCATGGCTAACTATTTAATTACATAATTGGATTGTTGAACCTTATTTGCTTTGTATTGTTCTAATTTTCACATAAAATGTCTTATGGGCATCTCTTTATCTTCATAACCTATTTACATACATGCTAGTATGTGAACTGAGTGGATTGATTAGGATTGTGGGATTTGGATGTTCATTAGAATCACCATCATTACTCTCAATTGATCATAAAAAGGTTTTTAAGGAGGGTTTTTCATTTGGTTTTGAGAGGCCTTATTTTGTTTTATCTGCAATAAATCAATCAAATACTTGTCAAAGTTATGGTTAGATTTTGGTTTAAGGTTTTCATTTACTCTAGTAAAAAGTTACAGTAGCCTACTCATTTTCTCTTGTAATACTTGATTTTGACTCTTATTGGTTTTCTAGCCATCCCACAAACCATACATTTCGTTCTTATGAGAGGTCATGTTAGTGTCGATGGTAGAACAATTGCCTATTGTATTAATTATGACTTTAATTGCTACCTTATTTACTATTTGTTCTTGCTGTACTATTAGGTTAAGCCAAAATTTTTAGAGTTAACTTAGGGTGAAGATTGCTAACAAACCTTCCAGTTTCAATAAAATGCTTTGGTTGAAGTTCTGGATAAAATTTTTATTTTCTTTTATGGCATTGCAAAATAATTTTATTTATTTATTTGATGCTTAGAGAATCAAAAGAAAAAGTTTTTATAAATAAAAATAATTGATGGTAGAATAATAATGTGCAAAAAAAAGATAAAATACAAGAAGTTATGTTACAAAAATTGGTTTTAATGTAAAAGCTTAGAGAACTGGAAAAAATATCAAATGACCTGCAGGGAGTCTAAAAGAACAATCTGTGATGCTAAAAATTCTGCTTTTAATGATCTTATAATGGATTAGATACTAAGGAGGGTGAAAAATATATGTATAAACTAGCCAAACAAAGAGAAAAGAAAAGTAAAGATTTAACTCAAGTAAAGTGTCTTAAAGATGAAAATAAAAAAAAATACTTTTCTTAGAAAAATATATTCAACATAGGTGGGTGAGTTATTTTGATAAATTTTTTAATGAAGTTTTTGAAAATACGATCTACCTTAGTGATCTTAATATCGTGAATAATAATAAAACGTTTTATTTTTACTGTCGCATTGGTAAAAAAAGAAGTTGAGGAGGCTTTAAAGAAAACCAAGGGTGGAAAGTCTGTAAGACCTGATGATATCCCAATTGAAGTATGAAAATATGTAGGAGATTTGAGAGTTTCTTGGCTTATTAAACTTTTTAATATTATTTTAAAAACTAAAAAGATGCTTGAGGAGTGGAGGAAGAGTATTTTGGTCCCCATTTTTAAGAATAAAGGGGTTGCCTAAGAGTGTGTAAATTATAGAGGAATTAAGTTGATGTGTCATATTTTAAAATTATGGGAGAGGGTAATTGAACATAGGTTAAGACGCATTACAAAAATTTCTCATAATCAATTCGGATTTATGCCGGGCAGGTCTACCATGGAAGCTGTACATTTATTGAGAGGTTTGATAGAGATGTTCAGAGATAATAAGGAGAATCTACATTTGATTTTTATTGATTTAGAAAAAGCTTACGATAAGGTTCTAAGAGATATCCTTTGGAGAGTTCTTGAGAAGAAAGGTGTTGACATGACTTATGTTCAAGTCATTAAAGATATGTATGCTAGAGCTGTTACTTGTGCTCAAACTGAAGGAGGATTGACCAAATATTTTCCTATTTCTGTTGGATTACATCAGGGATCGACTTTAAGCCCATATCTTTTTGCTTTAGTTATGGATGGTCTTACTGGACATCTACAGGAGGATGTACCTTGGTTTATGCTTTTTGCTGATGATATACTTCTCATGGATAAAACGAGAGAAAAAACCCAGGAAAAACTTGAATTATGGATGTCTACATTGGAGTCTAAAGGCCTTCATTTAAGTAGAACAAAAATTGAATACATAGAATGTAATTTTAGTAGTAGTAGCTCTAGTGACAGAAGTGTGACTTTGGGTGATCAAATTATTAAAAGGTGTGAACGATTTAGATATCTTGGGTCCATTGTTCAAAGCGATGGTAATATAGATGAGGATGTTAATATGAGAATTCAATTTGGTTGGTTGAAGTGGAGGAATGTTTCGGGCCTTTTGTGTGATAGAAAGGTATCGCTTAGACTGAAAGGAAAATTTTATAAGAAAGTGGTGAGACCTGCAATGCTCTATAGCGCTGAATGTTGGCCTTTAAAAGAGAAGCATGATAATAAGTTAAGTGTTACCGAGATGAGAATGATCAGGTGGATGAGTGGCTTTACACTTTGGGACAAAATGCAAAATGAATATATCCATGATAGCGTTAGTGTAGCTCCTGTGACGGACAAAATTAGAGAAAGTCGTCTTAGATGGTTTGTTCACATTAAACGTCGACCATCTAATGATCCGATTAGGAGAGTAGATGTTTTAGATTTGACTTGTGTTAAGAAAAGCAGAGGTAGACCTGAGAAGACTTGGGCTTATTGTATTAAAAATGATCTTAATTTACTATAACTAAATGAAAATATGACACTAAATAAGATGCAATGGAGAAAAAGGATTCATGTTGCCGACCCCACATAGTGGGATTAAGGCTTTGTTGTTGTTGTTGTATTTGATGATTATGTTGTGTTTGAAATTTCAAATGCTTCATAGGGCTGAAGTGGTTGCATGTTTTTTTGCTACTTGCCTGTTTGTATGTACTAGCTGTTTACCTCTTCAATGTTTTCATATCTTGTTGATTATTTAAAACACTAGCCTTTTGATGTGGCTTTTTTTAGTCAAGTTCCTGTAGTATTCCTTTATAAAATTTATGTATAGGCACGCCTTGTTTTTTTTTCAATGCATTGTTGGGTTATAACCTCTAAAAGTTAGCATGAATTGCTCTTGTATAAACAATCTCAGGAATTGAATACATCATGAAAAAGTTCATTTCAGGTATGAATCCGTCCTAGTACAAGAAATGCTTACTCTATTCATACGCATTGTTAAAGAACGTAGATTTTGTGGGTCATCTACGGCTGCAAATCTACAGAGAGAATTGGTTTATAGGTTGGCTATTGGTGATGCAACTCATAGCCAGCTAGTTAAATCTCTGCCTCGGGATCTGTCTAAGAGTGATAAACTCCAAAATGCTGTTGACCTGCTTGCAGTATACAGCAATCCATCTGGAATGAAGCAGGTTTTTCCTGACGACTATAGACTATATTTTTAGTTTTATAATGTTTATGATACAGCATTTTAGTTAAATATATATTTTTATTCCAGGGAAAGTATTCACTACGAAAAGCATATTGGAAAGAACTGGACCTGTATCATCCTCGTTGGAGCTCAAGAGATCTACAAGTTGCGGAGGAGAGATTCTTCCGTTTCTGTAAAGTGTCTGCCTTGAATGCTCAGCTACCGAGATGGACTCCTATTTTTGAGCCTCTATTCTGTGTATGTAGAATAGCTACATCAAAAATGGTTCTCCAAATTGTTCGGGTTGTTTTTTTTTATGCCTGTTTTTCCGAGAGATCATCCATTTCCCGAGCTCCAGATGCAGTTCTCATTACAGCATTGCACTTGGTTTCCTTAGCATTAGATATCTGTGAAACACAACTTTCCCTTACTGATGATCCTCCTCCAATACTAACCAGTGCTAGTGAAGAATTTGATTTGGGCTCCAGCAGTGCATCTGTGTTCTGGAAAAATCAAAGCATGCTATCATTGTTAGTTTCCTTAATGAGGAAATACAAGGAACAAACTGATGATGTGTATTCTGAGACAAGCCAATGTAACATTTCTTCTTTGATTGAGGCTTTACTGAAGAAGTTTGCACAGTTAAATGCTAATTGTATGTCTGAGCTCCAGCGTTTGGCTCCTAGTGTAATCTGTAATGCGCCACAAGCCAATTGTGCTAATCAGAGTTTGGCATTGAACTCTGACATAGATGAGAGAAAATTAAAAGCACGGCAGCGTCAGGCGGCCATATTGGTATGTTTTAGCAACTTTATATCAATTTTTTCCTTTCCTAATGTTGAATTCCTTTGGTAATTTGTTACTTTTAGTTTGCATCTAATGAGCTTGTTTTAAGGTAATTTTAATTAGTGTTGGAAATGAGAACTCTTTTCTTGTTTGATGACCTAGGTAACAGAGTTGCAAAACCATTCTTCCATTATTTTCTTCTTTTGCTTCAAGTACATCACAACATTATCAATCAAATTTTTATGGTGGTTCTATTTTCTTATTGGTACTGTGCATGAGGTCTGGTTGGTTTGTTAGATTGTATGCATTTTTTTGTGGATTTTGAGTTTACTGCCAATATGATAGCAATCTGTAGCTGTTTATCAATATTAACCGCTTTAATTAAATCCTTCCGTTTTCTCTTTCCCGCATAGCCATCCTTGAGTTTCTGCATATGCGTATTCAGAGGTTTTCAAAATTGAAGGAAATTGATTTCTTGACAGAATAATTTCTATTATAGTTTTTTCTTTCGCTCCTAAATGTGATGATTGGTGAAGCTGTTGATATCGTCAAATATAAAGTCAAGTTTTGATTGTGAACTGTTATAGATAGTCTTGTTTACGTGATCATTGAACTAATCTATTTACCGGAGAGAGCATTTTTTTACACTGCTGTGCTGAGAAAGTAAATTCATACTTTTACTGTGATTGTGACCACTGGGATAAGGGTAGGTGTATCTCCTGCTTTTTTGCAGGAAAAAATGAAAGCAGAGCAGTCCAAATTTATTGAAAGTCTTAGCTCCAATAACATTGAGCAAGAATCATACAAGAAGAAGGAATCTTTTGCGAAAGTTGAAGTTAGAGAACAGTCATTACCTGTTTGCTCTCTGTGCCATGATCCTGATTCTTCAAGCCCATTATGTTTACTGATTCTTCTCCAGGTATTAAACGTTTTGATGACTATCTACTCTTGAGTTATGCCTTCACATATATATTTCGTTTTTGGAGGATGCTTTAAAACAAAAAATAATGAAAATCAGATACCGAAGTTTGTTGTTCTATTACTATGAGGTATAACTGATAATTCTTTAGTTGGTAGGACTGATAAAGTTTTGGAAAAACCTCGGTGCGCCTATTTCTATTCCTGATCTATAGAAGGTCAAAAGTAAAATGTCTACAAGCTGGGCAAAAAAATCGTACAAAAAAATATTGAGCAACTGCTTTGGCTTGCAATTATAACACGATGAGTGTGTGAGAGATTGAAAGAAGCCCTGGTGTGGAAGATGTTTATCAATATTGTAAAAAAAATTGCAAATTTAGGTTATTAGTAATATTTTAAACAATTTCTAAGGTCCATGTTCTTCATAAACACTTGGCCTGAGTTGATAATAACTAGGAAATGAAGATCAATGTAAACACTAGATCATGGTTTCACTAGTCAGAATGTTAATCATTCATCATTAAGCTTATCCCAACCATTTGAGGCTTATTTCATGAAAATTAACCTTTTTTTTAATGTTCCTAAAGATGCAACTCTTTCATCTAAGTTTTTTTTTTTTGTGAATTTTGGTTATGTTACTTTTGTTATACCGTTTGTATTTCTAATTGTTTTAGGTTAATTAATCTACTTTCTTTATTTGCGAAACTTTTGTCTTTTAACGCCATTGAAGTTTATTTTTTACTATCTATTCTCCAATAGATACTCCACTTCTTGTGTCACTTTAGTATTCTGATTTTACTCCGTTTTGTTTTCTATGTTTTCAGTATACTATGCTAATTGTTGCTTGGTACTTGTATCCATGCATCAAATTTGATTTTGTTGTCATTCTTGCCTAATTTACTTAGCAAGTACATATCAACCCCTTGTCCCTGTTGGCCTCCTACACGTCCCAGAGGCAGTGTGTAACGAGCTTACCTGGATGTCATCAGTCGTTTACCTTGATCACAGGGCAAGGCTACAATCATTGTCATTGTTGATCGTCTAATCATTTACACTCACTTCATACCACTTCTTGCCAATTTCAAAGCATCAATGGTAGTTTGTCACATAGAGAACCAAAGGTTTTAACCTCCGATTGGGACATGTTTTTACGAGCATATTTTGTTGAGATATATTGAGTTAAATGGAGGCTAAACTACTCCACAACAACACAGTTGAATCAACATCACTGGTAAGTTCTTCGGATAATACCGTTGCTGCTATGTTCTTGATTACCCCAATCGCTGGACTTACTATATGCCATGGGCGGAACTCTCCTACAACACCTTCCAATCTTCTATTGGAACGATTAAGCATTGCACAATCGTTGGCCATAACCTATCCTTATGTTGTCAATTTGACGAATTGCAACACTGCTAAAAAGTGCCTCAAACTTCAACATTTCCATCTTCACCATCTCCATTACAACATGCTACAAGATAAAAATCGGATGAAACAAAAAGCTGGTCAGCATCTTCGGGATGTCTCGTTCAATGTTGGTCAAACTGTGGCCAAGCATTTAACTTTCAATATGCTTTACATTTTAGTTAAAATTTAGTAAATGTTATTGTTGTCCCATTAAGATCGTGAAGATATTTGGCGCCTTAGCTTATAAACTAGTGCTCCACCTTGTCTTCCGACTGTCTTCCTAAAATAAAACATCAAAATTTAACCCCCATCTTACCAATCTTCATTCGAATAGTTGGGATATCCGTCAGTTGGTTCAACCTGAATAGACAACGTCTAAGATAATGGATGGGGATGTCCATATTGGAAGCTATTTGGATCGACAATGATCTACAACGAACCTCCTGCAACAACATACAACTTGGCTGAAACTGGCTTTGTATTCGTCAACGTCTGTTGACCTCATTTTGAGGTCATTTCTCTTCTAGTTAGATTATAGGATCTAGCTCTAAGGCTTCATATTGATTATCTTAGAGGACTAGGGTTGGGACCTACCCCTTTTTAGAAATTCGAACCACTTCCCGATTCTCTTGTGGTGTCTTGCCTGGGTGGTCTCAAACCATCATCATTTGGTTGAGTGGTTAAGGACCAACATGTGGGAAATCAAAGAGAGTTCCTAATAGTATCTCAAGCCCTATGAAAACTTCTTTAAGATTTTATCAACACACTCACACACACAAGGTGAAAAATGTGAACTTGTCCAAACAACTCTCGATGACGAAATGGATTACGCTGGCGCGTCCGGGGTATCAATTTTATCTAGGGAGGACACCCATATTGTCATGATTCTGCACATGAGCAAATCACACGCAAATCGGTGAATTATCCGAACGACCTCGGATGATGAAACAGACTGTCCAACAAATCTGGAGTGTCAATTTTACCCAGCGAAGATACCCACTTTGCTAAAGTTCCGAGCACGAATAAATCACACGCTAATTAATATAATTAAATAATATAATACAATAAAATAAAACGAAATAAAAAATAATAATAATAACAAAATCCTTGTTTTAAACCTATTTCACCTAACTCACGCACCCGATTCAGTCTTTCCCTCCTTCGACCGAGAGTCCCGGGCGTGCCCTAGCTTCTGTGTTCCTCTCCCGCATTCATGTGATCCCTCGCGATTGAACCCGATTGCCTTCTCCTCTCCCGCGATCGGCCGTACCCGAGCAGAACCCTAGCTCACGCGTCTTCTGGTTCGATCGCAAGCTCGCCAACGTTCGACTCCTCTTCTGTGTGAGCCGCTCGACCGAACGGCTCGCCAGTCGCGAGCTGCCCCCTGTCCGACCCTTCCTATCCCCTACGCCACATTTCCTCCTCTCTAAATGCGATCTTTCCTCTCCTGATACCTCATTCGGCCATCTCACCGTGGTAGGTAAGACATTTTTCTCTCCCTCCTTGCCTATAAAAAAGCCCATTTGAGGGGTTCTCGGTTGGCCGTAAATTCAAAAGGAGGGGTGGAGGTGTTGCTAAAATTTTGGCTTGCGTGAATTTCCCGTTCTGTTGCTCGGCACTATTGCTTGGCTGTTCGGCATCCTTTCTGGGCTGCTCGGTATTCTTGCTTGTCGGCTCGATATTCTTGCTTTGCTGTGTGTTTGACTACCAAGCTTGAGAGAGGAGAACAAGTTAAAAATTTGGGAGGAGAAGAGAGGAGAAAGAGTTGTTGCATCTTTGGTTGGTTGTTGTTGGATCTCTATTAGTCGTGTGCATTCGCTGCTGTATTCTTGACGCTTTTGGGTTAGGAGTCTTGTGCTTTTCCATCAAAGTTCTTAAGGGAAGTGCTGCTATTTTTTTTTTAGGCTTGTTCTTGAATTTGCCTTGGATCTGCAGCAAGTGGTAACCCTATTCCTTCTTTCTTCAAGCTTTTGAAGGAATTATTTGTTTTATTCTACTTTCATGCCTTGGGTTTAATTTGCTCATAATTTATAAAGATGTATTTTGGCAATTTTGCTCTGATGATTTCTTGCATGGCGATATGAATGATCTTTCTAATCTGCATCACTTGGAATTGCCCCTAAATGTAATTTTTTTAAAACGATCTTTCTAGTCTGCATCACTTGGAATTGCTACTGAATGCATTTTCTAATGCACTTGGAATTAGGAAATTAAGGTCACTTTAAGAACTAATTGAGTTTAATGTTAAGAATGAGAACGGTTATAGCATTGGTGAGCTGCAGTTTTTTTTCCATACCCACCAGCCAATTATTATATATTTGCAGATTTAACACCTAAATTGCAACTTTTACATGTCTACCACCCAATTCTTATGTGTTTACATTTATAACACCTGAATTTCAGCATTCTTTTTCAAATTCTCTATGAATTTGGTGGCTTTTGAGCTACATTTATGAAGTATGTGGGGGCTGCAGCTTTTGGAGGTGTTTGGGACTGTTTCGAGCCTCTTTTGGGCTGCCGTTTTGCCCTGTCTTGGCGATAGTTATTAGGAACCTTTTAAAAACATGTTTTGTGGGCTGAATTGATTTCAGTTTAGAGCTTTTAAAATTATGTTCTGTGAGTTGAATTGGTTTAAGTTTAGAGCTTTTAAAAATGCTATTTTTATGGGCTGAAGTGGCTGTAGTTTTGAGGGCTTTTCAATGCATCTTTTGACGATGTTTTGGTAAAGTTTCGTGCTGCAGTTCTGCCCTGTTTAAGAGAGATTTTGATGGCTTTTTGGGCTGCGGTTTTATTCTGGTTTTGGGGGTTGTTTAGCTTCCCTGGGCTGCAGTTTCTTTTGCTATGTTGGTATATCAAAATTTTAGGACTATTTTAGACCTTTGGGCTGCAATTCTCTTTGCTGGAAGGTATATTGAAACTTCAGGAAATGTTTTAACTCTCTTGGCCACTGTTTTCTCGCTGCATTGCTTTAGCATGGAGATCTTTAGGCATTTAATAATGGGGGCTTTTGTTTTTAGGCTTTTCTGTTACCCCGATTTGAAATGCAGGCATGCCGATTTATTTGATTTTTGGGGGCTATGTTTTGAGCTTCTCGGTTGTCCCCCTTTCGAGATATATGCTGAATGGTAACATAGCTATGGGACTTTGGAATTTTGCCTTGGGGGCCTGGTTTGTACTCCTTGGCCGCCTCCCTGTTTGAGGCTTATTTGTTGAAATTTATTTGATGTTGGGGGTGTTCGGTTTTGTGTTTTGCTGTTGTCCCCTCTATTCAAAATAAGGGTGGATGATTTTACTCGTCATTTGGGTCATTTTGGGAGCTCTTAAAGTTTGTTATATGGTTACTAATCCCCTTTGAATTGGAAATTTTTAGTTCGAGGTGAAATTAAATGTTTTGATGTTCGTAAATTGAAATATTTTAATTTTAGTTGTTTGGAAGAGCTTGAATGCCCCTTTTGAGGAATGATGTACGAGGCATTTGGAAATGTTTTTGGGCCCAATTTTGCGGGCCGAATTGATTGCAAAAAAAAAAGAAGGGAGAAGAAAGGAAAAAGGGAAAGATTATTTGATATTTGAAAATTTGGGCATAGCTTGGGGGTTTCTGGATTGTGCCTTTTGGGGACGTCTCTTGGTTAGCTTGGGGGAGTGTGCTCCATCTCTTTACCTATTCAAGAATGCCTCGCCAGTTGGATCTTTTAGGCTAAACTTCCTGCCACCCTGGTTTTTCTTTTCTAAATTGGTTTTTGGAGGTGGGTTAGTTTTCTTTTTTTATGTTTCTTGCTTTTTGGTTTGTTTTCCTTGCTTCTTGGTTTATGTTTTTGGTGCTTATGCCCGAAGTATAAGTGCGCATATATAGCCTTTTGCTATATATGAACCATTAAGCAAGGTCGCAAGTATATCAGTTTTGTTTTGGGGCTTAGGGCGGCGATGACAAAGACACATTGGTGGTAGAGCAGAATGATATTTCATCCTACGACATCAGGACCCAATACAGGGACCCGGAGAACCGTAGGATGATGATATCATTCACCGACACAAGACTAGCAGGAGACCCATATATTTTTAGGTTGTTGGCGGTCCTACGCCCGACGGCGTGATCGACTCGTGGACAATCATAATTTTCAAAACCGATAAGAACCGACACGATAAGAATAGATACAATATTTATAAAAGTATTTTTACTAAAAAATTGATACAACTTTTTATATGCCTGAAATTCATGTACATGCTAAAATATAAATTTTAAATATACTGTAACTTGATTGTCCACTTGTCAATTATCAGTACCGGGTTAAAGAACACTCTCTTAAGTTAGGTTTAGTAGTACACACTTCTAGTTGAGTGACGGGCTCTATACATTTGAGTGATAGTAGCCTTCGACGTCCCTTAAATATAAATATATAGTATCTGAGCCTAGCCTCGACCTGAGTGCTTGCGTTTTTTTTTCTTCAGGTTTTTCGTGTGATTTTATTGGAGCTTTTGGTAAAGCACTCGTGGTCTTTTTTCGGGATCTTCCCGTGTTTTCAGTGACTTTCTTCGAGCTGTCATTCACTATTTTTCTTGAGTTTCCGTCGTGGGTCATTTGTCGTTTTTTTTTCTCGAGTTTTCCAGGTGGTGTTTCTTTTGTTGCTCACTTTTACTTATACAATGCATGCTAGTTCATTTTTTTAAAATTATATCACTATATTTATACCTGCTACATCAATCACACTTAAGGAGCAGCGGGTCTCTTAGGTATACAGGTTTGTTTTACACTAACAACGCTTTACTTTACAACACACTTCATTGTTCTTATCTACTGTACATTCTACTATTTTCCTATACTAAATACTTTATTGCTCCTATACGTACAGTGCTGTCACTGCTTTCCTTTGCTATACCTGCTACTGTTTATTTTACGCACTATACCTTAGAGTAGGAGACCAGTAGTTGGTTTCATAGGAGGTACTCGACAGCAGATCGTTGACTCAACAATTGCATGTACACTTAAAATTAACATCGAAGTCGAAGCTGCTATGACGAGGAGCTTGGAGCTAGCATTGTGGGCAGCACGACCATCTTCAACAGCAGAACATGTCTACATCAACTAAACCATTCTTTAGAAATTAAATAATAACCCATACGACTTCGAGGTAGTTTGCTTAGCGCAATGTGAATTCTTACATATTATCTTTAGGCTTTTGCACAACCCTGTTGTGCAATTATAAGTCCTAACACTTTTAAGATCCAGAGGTTACCGTACGGTACGGTATAAATCCTCCTATCTTTTTAGGCTATTTGCACGATCATATATCGTGCGAATGTAAGTCCTAAATTCTAAAATTAAATTGCAGGATTAAACATTGAATAACATCATTTCAAATACATAAAACTAAATAATAGGATAGTTGGGAGTTCACTGAGGTTCTCCTCGGATTCGTGATATCCCCTACTCTTTATTTCTTTGAATTCCTTAAAACAATTATTCCTGTTTGAGCTACTCTCATTTGATTTTCTGTTGTCCAATATAGGGAACATAAACTTTGAAATCTTGAAAGCAGAACTACTGATCTTAATCGAGTCTTCTTAAGTAACCTCGATCATTTAAGATATAATTTTAATAGGGGTTTGACTCTATAGGGAAATTGAAACCCAGGTAAAATAAACTTCATCTAATCCTTATATTAGATAGGGGAACTTGTCGGCCTTATATAAAAGGTTTCGCAGACCAAACTGATGCTACAAAATTCCTTGGCTTGGGTGGTTGAGTTTACTACAAGTGATTTGTTTATCCTTCGGGATAATGTATTACATGTGGTATCGCATTCAACCGTCCAAACTATTTAATATGTGAGACTCGTTTAGTTTCATCTTTTTTCAAAATTAAAATATTACTTTCAAAAACTAAAAATCACATATTTATGTTAAAACTATTTTCATATTTACAAAAATCATTCTTTCCAAAATAACGGCCGACAACGTCTCAATGACCGCCATGTAGAAATTGGGTGATTAGGAGATGCTTAATCCATTATTAAAAGAAAGCTAGTCTTTTTTGCTTAGGTTTGTCAGCAGGGAACGCCCTTTTTTTAGCTTTTGTTTGGTTAATTAGATACATGACATTAAGCTTTGATGGGAAAAGGGCAGCTACTGGCAATTATGGAAAGAGTGCATAATGGTAATGCTACAGCAAACTACAAAAAGTGAAGAAAAATATCGAACTTCCTTCTATGTTTTCTTCTTTTGCTCTTCTCTGTTTATTGTTTACACTGTTCTGGTGACTCTTCTAGGTGGTGTTGGTATTTTGCTGAAATTGCCGTTTAGCTTTCCCTATGTCTAAATGATTGTACGTACATATCAAGTTTTTGATATTTTAAATGAATCAAATTTACTTTTTGGATTGCAGAAATCTAGGTTAACTAGTTTTGTAGACCGAGGTCCCCCAATTTGGGAAGATGCAGAGCAGTTACGCAGGGAGGTCAGTTCAGCTGGGAAGCTAAAGTCGGTTGATTCTTCTGGCCCCTGCACATTCATTCCACTTCAGTTGTCCCAGATCGCAGGTCCTGAAGTTGATCATGATGTTGAGCCCATAGAAATCGATACATTTTTTAATTTCATTAGAGACCGGATTCCTGATATTGGAAACTTTCAACTACCTAAGGTTTCACAGGATAATGCCAAAGATCCTTCCTTTTGCCTTGAACTGATGGAAAATTATCTTTTCCATTCTATCATGGAAGATGTACATGAAAGCCAGTCTTATTCACATTCTACAACTGGTGAACAGAACTCAACTTCTGTTGTAGATTCCAATATAACTAGAGATTCGGGTTCTGTGCTGCAGGAATATGTTGCTTGTCTATCAAGAATAACTTCTAAGCAACAAAGCTCTTCTTTGTATGATATTTTGCATCATGGCAATCTCTCATCAAAATCTAAGGGCACAGTTGCTAGAGTTATTAGATTTGGTCCTAAAGATTGTGATGGAATTCACATTTCCTCTTGCGGGCATGCTGTGCATCAGGACTGTCATGAGAGATATTTAGCATCATTAAAGCAAAGGTATGCTTTCCCTATGTTTATTTGAATGTAACGTAACTATGGATTTTATGTTGTATCATTTACTTAAATTGTTACGGCTGTTTCTTAATGAAAATTTTGTCTGTAATGCTTTTTTGGTTGTTGTTTGTGGTAATCAAGGATACTCGTGAGCATGAGAGTTTGTAAAGAACTTTGTAGAGGTGTGAGTTTGGTTTATCTTGTGAGCTTTCAGTTCCTTTTTGGTATTTCCATTCTGTTGCTTAGATACTCTGTTCATTTTTTAATTTTGATATGAAGGAAGCTGATTCACTTAATAGTACATACTGGTAAAGAATTTGTGATGATTTGACGTTAATGGGTGTTAACTTTGCTACTTCTAAGCATTCATTTTCGATCACACTTGAGAGGCAAAAAGTGCCAGTAATTCCAGGCGGTAAAGTGGCTAACAAAAGATTCATATTGTTGGATCATATGCCTGTGGACAAGCTTGAGTTATGCATGTTGGGGTGGCAATAGCTTTAGGACATGATGTTTCTAATTTTCGATATGAAGATTGCTTGTAACTATGTTTATTAGACGTGCTACTTTAGTTGATTTAGTTTGTACACCAATATATTCCATCTTTTTCCATTTTGCCTCCTTACAAAACAGAATTGGTTTTTTTAAGTTGATACCTTGATTATTTGCTTATTAAAATGCTCTCATAGTAAATTTATTTTCTCTTATGCTCATGTTTCAAAATAATTCTTAACAAAAGCCTTTAAGTTTCTTTACTCTAAATATTTTTTATTAACCAATTCCGTTGTTATTTTATTCATTAGACTTGGATGGTATTTGGAGAAGAATTGGCTTGTTTGATCTCAAAATATCTTTTCAAAGGTGGATTTGAAGTGTTGCATTCTTTATTTATTTTTTATTTTATTAAGTTGAATTTGAAATTCTCATGAAATTTGGTATGCAAGTATTTAATTATTGTATCTTTACTTCAATGGTGTCAATTTGTCATTTGAATGTCTTTAGGTCTAAATAAACTGTAGTAGTTTGTGTCTTTGTTCAAAGAGAGGCTGTGCTCCGTTGATGGTGAGAATGTTCTTTGTTCTCTCATTTTTTAGGATAATGATCATATAATGGTGGAGTTAAGATTTTTTTTAATGTGGCTTATAAATTAATTAATTTTTTTAGGGGCAAGAAGCATTATCTAAATTATATAGCGGTGGAGTTAGGAATTTTTTTATTGGGGCTTATAAATTAATTAAATTTTTCTAGGGGCAAGAATCATTATATATATTAAGTCAATTTAGAAGCTCGCGTGCTTCCATGTGTCTTCTAAATCCACTCTTTTTATCTGATGACATGGATCTGTTTGTTTTTTTTTTTGGAAATTACTGAAGTTGGCTATGTTTTGAAATTATGGTGATTAATCTGAGCTAAACTGAGAACGATCTTATGCCATCTATGAGGTGCCTATAAATAATCTTGAAATTGCTGAAGTCATTTATTATTAGTATTGAAAATTTTTGGCTTGAATAAAATTTCTCTTCTAGTTTTCAATCTTGTCAATGCGAGATGGATGTGTGGTTCTTTTGTGGGAAAGTTATATATTTTATTGATGTGAGGTTTGATTTTTTCCATCTTAAAAATCTTGTTCATTGTTTATTTCTTCTACAATTAGCATTGGCTAGTTTAGTCTCTTGATTTTGGTCAAAATTTGATAAGCCATAATTTGATTTTGTTGAAATTTGTTCATTTGTTTCCAAATTGTTACTAAAGTTTTCAGATTTCTCGTGAACGATTCCTTATCAATTAGCTTAGAAAACTAATATTACATCACGGCAAGCTCAAACGGACACATATACGCTGAACTACGCTATGTTTTTTTAAAATAAAATTTAATTGTTTTTTGAAGCATGCTTAAGATTTCCTTAAAAGGACTTACATGTTTTTTTGTCTCAATATTGATTTATATGTGTTATAGAGGTTTATCATTTTTATTTTTTGTTCATAGTTTTGAAATTTTAAAGCATATTCGTTCATGCTGCTTTTATATTTAATTAAAATGAATGTTAAACTAATGGTTTGTTTAGTTAAGCAGAGGGAGAGTTTCGTGTAATGGTTAATTTGCCTCCATTATGCCTTGGAAGTCATGGGATCGAGTCATGAAAATAACTTATTTGCAATACAGGGTGTAAGGCTATGTACATCAAATGCTCCTTAGAGGCTTAAAACCTCAGCATCATACCTTTTATTAACTATTCATGTGATTCACTTGAAATTCAAGCATATTGATTTTATGGGTTCATATAGTCTAAGTCGTGTGACATTTTCATAAAATATAGTAGGTTTGTTTTGGCTGGGATGCTTGGCTTTTTGTTAGAACTTTTGTGATACGATCCAACAACAAAATCGGATTCAACGTTAAAATCAGCACACTTTTTCATTAAAGTTAGGACAAACACAAATTTTATTTTTCGAACATCAAATCAGAGCAATACAACACTAACAACTCCCACAGACACATAAGTAGGCGATCTCTCCCAATTTCTACAATTTGAGAGGTGGGAAACCTCTCCCAAATCTTAAACCTAAGATACAAGACTCAATCTCATGCATAAAACCTAACATTAAACATAATAAGCTTATTTTATATCCAACAACAATAATAATGAAATACTAACTTGCCCTTACAAAAGCACAAATTTCCCTTAGGCTAGGCACCAACATAACATGACTCTTTTCCAAAAGACAACTTGTTCTCAATATGGGAAAAAGTGAGAGTGTTACTCTTCCTTCACCATAGCTGTCTTTATTTCTTTATCCTCTACCTCCTTGTCATGCATTATGAGAATTTACAATTTTTTATTATTGCAATGGTGTTCTGGGATAAACGTCTTATCACACCGAAGGCATAATCATTTGGCTTGCTTTTCCTGAATTTCTCTCTGTAAGATGCTTTAGTGTTGCTCCCGGTTGTGGCCCATTATTCGTATCCAATGCAACCTTCCTCTAGACTTCCACTGTTGGAGCTTTTGGTATCGTCGTGGTTGTAGCAGTTCGATACGATATTCCATCCGCACTACTTCTGCTGGCCTTCTCCATCTGGTTTTTGTCCTCCACCATCTGGGCTAGTTCCATCTTCTCAATCTCCGCGGTCTCAATAGTTGGAGTGTTGTTCGTTTGTTGGGCTTTAGGGCCTTTATGAAATCCCCCTCCCCCCGAATCTTGCTTCAGAAATCTCCCTCAATCATTTCGACAAGAGTTCAAATCTTTCTTTATATTTCATGACTGCCCCCTTTTGATTTAAGGCGTAGAATTTTTCGTTTAGTTCTCCTTCCCGAATTGCTTCGAACCGTTCCAACAAACAATTCTTAAATTTCTCCTACGAACGGATCAGGAATCTAACCTCCCTCCATTGAAACCAAGTTAGGGCTTTTCCCTCCAAATATAACTCTGTCGTTATGAGTTTCTCTTCCCCATCTAACCAATTCACTGTAAAGCATCACTCCACTCAATACACCCCCCCATATGTGTTTTCCCCTTTGAACATCACTACTCCAACTTTTTCTCCCTCCGCCGTTTCACCCATGTATGGAGGGTAAAACTCTCTCCTTCGATGATAACCACATCCCCTCCTTCTTTTTTTCTTTTTTTCTCCGTCCTTCTCCATACCTCTTGCATAATTTCTTCTCCATATTTTGGCTCAACCGCCTCCATTAGACATCTCTAATCTACCCCCAATCAGAGCTCTGGGAGGGGGTTCTTGATGTGAGATGTTTTCCTCCCGTTCCTCTGGTTCGATCTCTTTTCGTTTCTACTTGGCCACAGAATCTCCGGTTAGGATTTGCAAATTCAGTTGCCACCAAGGTCTTGGGTTGCATCTCAATAAGCCTCCTCAACATGTCCTCTAAGTTCTTGAATCGGCCCTCAAATCAATTTTTATGGAGGAAAACTTTCCTTCTATGGCGAAGTATCTTTCCTTCATCTTAAATATGATTTGACTCATCTCTTCCTCCAACTTTTCTCTAAATCATCTACTTTCTTTGTTGTTTTCACTTCTTTCATTTTCAAAATCTATCTGATTTGATCCTGTAGTTGGTTTAAATCGGGTCCGTAAAAATTGGCTTGAATCTTGAGGCTTCCCAACAAGCTTAACTTGTAGGTCTTCAACAAAGATCGAAGATCTGTCGTCGCCTTGTCTCATGCTCTTGTCATGGTTGATTGCTTCTCAGCCAACTCTTATCAAATTGTATTGCAGTTGTCACCCTCTTGTGCGCCATCCGACTAGGTCACGAAGGTGTTTCTTGTGTGTTGCGGTTATGCCATCCTTCCGTGTACCCAACTATACCGTCGATCGACCTTCCTTGTACCCACGATCTCGTTGGCCTTCCCCACAAGCACCGGTCACAAATGTTTCGTGAGGATGGAACAGGAGGAGGAGAATTAAGTTTCAGGTCTTTGTAAGGCTTGATCCTTCACGTCAGGGCCTTTCGTGACTGTATGCAAAGATGGCGTGGGAGGAGGTGAAACATGGAGTTTTGGGTCTCGGTAAGCCATGATCATTTGTCGCTGGAAAGCTTAACTCACGATTATCTCTGCCTATTCGCCACAGTCCCGTTGTCGCTTCCTTTGGTATGTCGCGGTGCCAACATTACTTTCTCAGTTAGCTTTTATCGTGATTATATCGAGACACGTAACGATCTTTTTCTTCTCAGCAGAAGAGCTCTTCTTCTCTGAGCAAATAACTTTTCTTTTCAGATTCTCAAATCGATGCTCTAATACGAATTTGATTACGATCCAACATCAAAATTTGCATGCTTTTTACAAAAAAAATAGGACAAGCACATTTTATTTCTCGAATATCAAATCAAAGCCCAATTCCTACAATTCCCAGAAGTCAAAATTGTCACTTATCTTGGTCTGTCGCAGTCTCTCTTTGCTTTCTCAGTTAGCTCTTATTGTGACCATATCGAGGCACACAACGATCTTTTGCTTTTTAGTAGAAGAGCTCCTCTTCTCTGAGCAGATAACCTACTTTTCTTTTCAGATTTCCAGATCAATGTTTTGATACAAATTTGATACGATTCAAAGTCAAAATTTTCAATCTTTCCACATAAATTATGACAAACACATTTTATTTCTCGAACATCAAATCAAAACAATACAACACTAAAAACTTCCGCAAACACATAAGATAAGCACATACAATTTGAGAGTTAGGCTATCTCTCCCAATTCCTACAATTCGAGTGGTAGGAATCTCTCTCAAATTCTAAACTTAAGATCCAAGACTCAATCTCATGCATAAAACCTAACCCTAAACATAATAATCTTATTCATACCGAAAAACGATAATAATAAAAGACAAACTTACCCCTAGGCTTACAAAAGATGAAATTGCCTTTAGGTGTAGCAATCTGTAGTTATAGTTTTTGTTTATTCAGGTGCTACTCAGGAGCCTTCATTTCCACTCCCTGGTACAGTTCAACGCTTTTTCTGCATTTTTTTATTGTCCCACAACCATGTGTGTCGTCGTTTATGTGCCTAGACCAAACCATTTCAGGTTTTTCGCTGTTGTGGAGTCGTTCGGACCTCCTGAGCCACTACTTGCTATCCTCTTACCATATATTTGATTTTTTTATGTTTTAAGTTTAGTTTTTGGTGAGAGTTTGTTTAGGACAGTCGCCAACGCCCGCTTCTCCCTTCAAGGGCTATATTTGAGAGATTGGGTGGTGCTCGTGTGTTTCTCTCTTTCGAGATGGTGATGATCTTCTTCTATCCCCTTTCACATCTTCCCACATCGCTCCTGACCGCCCCTTCCCTATTGTAGCTGTTCGGAAAAGCCTCTGTTGGTTGTTTTTTGTAGTTTATGCTTTCCAGCCCCCTTCCCACTCCTTGGCTGCCATTCCAGCCGCCCTTATCTAGTTCCCTTGTCGCCTCGCTGCTGTTCCGATCACGAGAAACGCCTCTGTGCAGCCTTGGTTGTTGTTCCAACAATTCTGAACCACTTCACCACCACCTAGTCACCGTCCTAGCCCCTCCCATGTGCTACCTTCGCTATTCTAATCCTTCATATACCCGTTGCCATTCTTGTTCCAACCTTCCATCTTCGCTACCGTTGTTGTTCTAGCCTCCCCCATTGTTGTCATCATCCTTTACAGTCGTGCGATGTCAATATTCATTGTGTACTTGTTCAGAACACATAAAACTTTTGACTTATTGTTTTCTGCTTGCCAACCACCTCGTTCAACATTCCGTCACTTTCCACCCCTCACCTATCGCCACCACCACCTCAAGAGCCATCCTAATTTGAGTTGGATTGTTGAGTCTCTTGTTTTTTTTTCTTTCAAGTTTATTAGTTGTAATCG
>NEWO01000037.1:1223903-1240510 GCA_003013225.1 Phalaenopsis aphrodite | reverse complement strand
CTTTATACCTTACATCATCTCTACCTGCACGCCAAATCCCAACCATGCAACTGTTCGAGACAAGTGTCAGAAGTCAATCAGGAGTTTACCATGGAAGAGATACATCGATAACTCCACCGAGTGTACAATGACTCGATAAACTTGAGGAAAGGAAATAATTCAGGGGGCTCACCCAAACTCCATTCGATTATAAAGATGAAATGTTTGTTAGAGGATATAGAGGCGAAGTGCCTGTTAACGATTTCAAAGATGAAGGTTTGCTCAAAAGAAATGACCTGAAATATCTGAGAAGTTAGGATTTTGAGAAAACAATGTATTTGCCACAATTTGACAGTCGCTTTGATCCGGATGAGTTCATTGAGTGGCTTCAGACCGTTGAACTTTTTCTGAGTTCCAGGACATTCCCCAAGACGGAATGGTGAAATTAACTGCCAACGAATTTAAGAAGAGTGCATTGTTTTGGTGGCAAAATTTGAAGTGCCTACGCTAGCGTAATGGAAAAGATAAGATCACTATTTGATCCCAAATGAAACCAGATTTGTAGCACCAGTACTTACTAGTTCCTTACGGATATAATGTGCAGACTCTAGCTTCAAAAATGGAGAGAATATTATTGGATGACCACCATATTTTATCGGCAGAGTTCAATCCTTGGATCTTACATTAAGAAGTGTAGTTAGGGGAACATCCAAGCCAACCCGACCTTGGGAGGCATTAGTCTGAGTGGAGAACGGGTGAAACCAATCCGCATTCCTAAATTTGTCCCAACCAGGAATTGTTTCAAATGCCATGAATTTGGACATATCGAATCAGATTACACAACCAAAAGAATGATCTCTTTCACGGATCAGGGAACAGTTGAAATAAATTATGATCCAGGAGAAAATAAATATATCAGAGAGGATGCTTAACCTCCAGCTGACGAGGAAGAGACGTCGATTGTTCCAGTTGAACCCAGGAGAGACTCTAGCTAAGTTAACGGTAGCTGTTTTAGAATGTAGTGAGTCAAGTTGATAGGCGTTCATGCAGAGTATGAGATTGTGGTGTTTCTAAGTACTATTTTTCAAGCGTTGGAAGGAGCATTAACTTGAATGACCTTAGATGTCCAAAAGAGCCATGAGTTTGAGGAGTAGATATCTGACACAGAGGCATCCCCAAATAAGAGAAATTCAGTCTTTTTAGATATATAGACTACTTTTTTAGTTGCCCCTGTAGAGGGGACTCCATTATGTCCGAGATGAGATTTTTTGTGCCATTTCTTGAAGCCCATAGGGAGTTATTGGGGTATTAAATTTATTTCGGTTGTATATCATAGATGCCAGGTTGAAAGAATAAAACACCACGTTGGAAATTGTTTTAGGAGTTTAGTGGGAGAGAAAATCCTATAGTGGGATCCATGTCCTACCAGAGAATAAAAAGAGATTTCTCGTGAGTGGTTACTAATGAGACTGACTTAGTCTGTCACAGACAACATCCTTAAGTTGATTCCTCCTCACATACTTGTTTGTCAGATTTTTCCAACGGAGCATGAGAAGTGGTAGAAGCATGTTACAGATGTAGTGGCTCAAGGCCTGATTCGCGAGAACACTCGTTTATACAATGTCAGTTCAGATTATGCCAAGAGGATGGATACTTATGTAATCATGATGTGCTTTGGAATGATGCTACTGACATGATTGACTTACCGGGAGCTTGCAACATTGTTGTTATCTTTCGTGATATGTTACAGTTGTGCAACCATGTGGGCTGCCATTTTTGTGCCTGGACCAAACTGGCCCGGGTTTTTCTGTTTTTTTGAATTCAGCCAGCACTCTTGGGCAATCCTCGCATCCTTTTACTATATATATATTTTTTATGACGCAATGGAAAAAAATGATTCATGTAGCCGACCCCACGTAGTGGGATTAAGGCTTTGTCGTTGTTGTAGACTAGGCTTACTTTTTGGCGTGAGTTTGTTAGGGCAGCCACTGACATCCGTTTCGCTCATCGAGGGCTGTAGCCAAGGGATTGGGCGGTGCTCCGATTATATCTCTTTCTCACGTGGTGGTGATTATCTTCCCCTATTCTCTTCCACATCCTCCAACATCACTTCTGGCCGCCCCTTCTCTGCTGTTTTCTGCAGTTTCTACTTTTTAACTACCTTACCTTCTCCTTGGCTGCTGTTCTAGCTGCTCATATTCAGTTCTCTTGCCGCCTTATTGCTGTTCTGGCCTTGAGAAATGCCCCTCTGCAGTTTTGGCTGTTGTTCCAGCCATTCCGAACCACTTCACCACCACCTAGTCACCTTCCCAGCCCCTCCCACGTGCTGCCATCAGTGTTCCTGTCCTTCATGCCTGCTGTCATTGCTGTTCCAGCCCTCTTTGCTACTGCTGCTTTTCTAGCCTTTCCCCTTTGCTGCCATCATCTTGGATGGATATTTGCTGCGTGCTTGCTGCCTGGAATCCAGAAAACTGTTGTCTTGTTGTTTTTTGCTTGCCAACCACCTCGTCCACCATTTCTCCACCTTCCACCCCTCATCGGTCACCATCACCAGCCCGAGATCCACCCTAATTTGAGTTGAATTGTTGAGTCTGTTGTTATTTTTCTTTCAAGTGTGTCAGTTGTAAATGTCTATTAGCTTTATTAGTAATAATATTTCTTTGTCTTTTGTTGTTTGAATTAACTCCGATATCAGAGTATGGACATGTTTTCCTCATAGATTTAATCATCTTTTCTTTTTTTCTTGAAGAAATACTGACACATGTATCATTCCGCAAAATATGAAAAAAACTAAATTTTCTGTGAGATGGATACTGTAAAATATATGGGCTGTATTATTGATGCAATATTTGGGAATATTGCATGGAAAGAACTGGAAAGTTGGCCAGGGTTGTCTTTTTTTTAAAATACTTTTCTATTTTCACGAGTCTACCCATTGTGATACTTCTATCAGCGGAGTTCTTCATATTTCATTCATAAGAAGTAAGCTTTTTATTTTTTGCTCTATTGCTTGTTCTATATTCTATTTTAAATGCAGTGATCATGATTTCAGGAACATAAGGAGGCTTGGATTTGAAGGAGGGCATATCATTGACCCCGATCTGGTGTGATGTTTGAGATTTGCGTTGCTTTGAGCTAGATTTCAATAACTTATTTTTTTTATTTTAATATAAGATTTTTATAATACCCTGCAAGCTTACAATATGCTGTATTCCTAGGGGGAATTGCTTTGCCCCGTGTGCCGCAGATTTGCAAATTCAGTCCTTCCTGCTGTGCCATGCCCTGCTGATAAATATGGGAAGAGTGTGGAAGCCTCTCCCAAAATTGCAGGAGTGAGTAACATCTCTCAGCTTCCCCTGGCATTATCTCTTCTTCACAGTGCGGGCCAAAAGGCTGGACATGGGAGATTCCTTAAAAATTCTTTTGGCAAACTGAGAGAAACTATTAAACCAGTTTTGGAGCCTACGCTGCACAAATTGTATACACTATATTATCCATATAATTATAATGATTTATCAGCTTCTGGAAGGGTCAGTCAATCATTAGTGCTATGGGACACCCTCAGGTATTCCCTTGTATCGACAGAAATTGCTGCTCGTGGAAGGGTGAGGGCATCAACTGCTAATTCTACTTTGAAATCTTTATATGGCGAGCTTCATTCTTCTAGTGGATTTATATTGCCATCGCTGCTCAATGTTGCTAAAAGCACTTGTAGTTCGAATTCGATTGAAGTGCTCCTTAGGTTTAGAGGCATTCAACTTTTGTCAAAATCTATTTGTTTTGGCGTGTCAGAGGATAGCAATTTGTCAAATTCAGACAAGCGAAGAGGTGTAGTTTGTCAGTATTTTTTTTTTTTTGTTCAATCAATTTCTGTAAAAGGAGTGTGATACTGAGAGTTCAACTGTAATCTTTTCATGAAGGATATGGCTATTATTAACTTATCCAGTTTTAATGTGTATTGTTGTACATATCTGGACTGATTTCCATATTCTCCTTTAGTAATTTTACATAAATCAGTACTTCAATAGCCTACTGTTGAACTGGTAATCCATGAAGTGGTTAATGACGGATCATCCGTGATCTTCCACAAATACTTCAATATTATTTTTTCCACTTTGTCAGTAGTTTTGCTTCACCAGCATAGGAAGTGGTCATTTTACTATCATCATTCATTTTTTTTTCCCCTACTCTTTACAGGCTCATTGAAACTGGAGCATACTGAAAGTGGAGAATCCTTTCCAGATATTCAATTTTGGAAGAGAACTACTGATCCAATCCTTGCTCACGATCCATTTTCTTCATTAATGTGGGTTCTATTTTGTCTTCCATCTTCTTTTATGCAATCCAGTGAATTCTTTATCCCTCTGGTTCATCTCTTCTATGTCGTTTCTCTTATTCAGGTACTTAAATATGTTTCACAGCTAAAAGATTTTGAATCAATAAAGTTTTTAAAAAACTTTTTATTTTCATATTTGTTATGAGTCTAATTTGGTTTCACATTTTCAGTCTCTCATTACATGCTATTGCAAAGATTTTTTTGATGCATCGCATTTCTGTGATTCTCTTCTCTGTGATTTGTGCAAAGTGTTGGGGAAATCTTCACCAGTGAAGAAATACTTTGTTTCAAACTATATTGATCCTTCCTGTCATCCGAAAGATATGATTCGTAGGTTAACATTTCCTTTTCTTAGACGATGTGCATTACTCTGGAAGTTACTACAGTCATCAAACACAGCTATTTTTGATACTTCAAATATCTGGGAAGGATTAAATCCACATGCAAAGACTGATACATTGGAGGTTGACAATGCTAATTACTTTAGAATGGAGCTTGATGGAATAAAGGAGTTGGAGGATTTATTTCATGTTTCGTCATTTGAATTGATTCTTAAGGATGAAGTTGTGAATTCTTTAGCTTTGAAATGGTGCAAACACTTTTGTGATGAATTGAAGACGGAGAGATGTTGGGGCATCTTATATTATACTCCTGCAGTACCATTTAAGTTGATGCAGTTACCAAGGATCTACCAAGATCTTTTGCAGAGGTTTTGCACAAAATAATTGTGTCTTCTAATTTTTTTGCATGGCCAATTCAAGTTCCATTTATTGATGTTCACTCGATTTTTTGTCATGGTTTTATCAGGTATGTTAAAGTTAAGTGTTCTGAATGCAAATCTATTTCAGAGGAACCTGCTCTTTGCTTGCTTTGTGGAAAGCTATGTTCTCCAAGCTGGAAATCCTGTTGCAGGTCTGGATACTTGGTTTTGATCCTAGCATACACTTTTTTTTTTCTTTTTTCTTTTTTTTTTGTTTATTTACTCGTTTTCATATTTAGTGCAATCCTGAGTCATTTGTGACTATCAGATGCATTTCCTATATTTTTGCAGGGCAAGTAGATGCTTAAACCATGCAATTTCTTGTGGTGCTGGCATTGGCGTGTTTTTGTTGGTCCGGGTATGCCTAGATCATGATGGCGTTTATTTGGATCAGGTTTTTAATCGTATTAGATTCGTAATATAAGTTTTACCCTCTTGTTTATATTGCAGAAAACTACGATCTTACTTCAGCGGTGTTCAAGGCAAGCTTTTTGGCCGCCTCCTTATTTAGATGCCTTTGGGGAAGAGGTAATTAGGATACCAGTATTGAGCTTTATTCAATGTATATTGATAATGTGCTAAGTCGTTGATTTTCTTATCTCATGTTTTTGAATATATACTTGAAAGCAACTTTTTTCCAGATACCTATTTTTCTTCACAAAACTCTTGCTCACCACCCTGCCCCCAACCGAACCCCGACCTTGTCCTTGGCCTGCAACCCCACCTTTCCATACCAATGTTCATGTATGCATTGGGCACACTTGCTCTACAAAATATTTCTTGCTCTTTTTATTGATGTTCATAAATGCATCACTCATGTATGCTTATTTATTTTTCTTTGTGCTAACATGTGATTCAATTTGTCAGTTAAAACCACTTCCATTGCTAAGGCTATTCTATCTTGGTTGCGAACCTTTTTGGTCAAAAGGTTAAGGACTAGATGTTACTTTTGCTCCGCCCAGTTTATGCATTAATAGGAGCAGTTTTAATTCTCTATGTCGATACAGTGTTATAGAAAATCATTGGCTAATCCTAGGTTTAGTCCCTAAATCCGTGACTAGGCTAGAAGGATACTGGCTCTCACTCCAGAGCTCCCACTTCCGTTCACCTGAAGGCTAACTCTTGCTTTAGTTATTAAACGCTAAGAAGAATTGAAAATTTTAGTCTATCACCATAAAGATTCTCCAATTCTATACCCAACCAAGTATATTTCCCTATTTATTTGCACTTAATTCCATAAACGAAATTCTCCCTTCATTGAATCAAACGTGATCCTCACTCTGTTGTAGAACTCATACTCCATTTTCCAGATCATATGTTTCATAACGCATTTTAATAATTCAATTGGTCAGATCGAAAAGTAAATTAAGTTCGGAGTTGAAAAATCATAATTTATTTTATATTTTAATATTAACACATTCATATTATCTCATCATTTCACCATATCTCAGTAGGGAGAAAGATAAAAGAAACTTCTCAGATTTCATGAGAATGATACAACAAAACACAAATTTTATATATAAAAGAAAGTTTATACAGTACTAATAAACAAACAACACTAATCTGAAACTTTTTCTCAAAGTAAATCCCTTGTAGCCTCTCCTAGGAAATGTAGAAAGAAGAAATCTCTCATTTTTCTCCTTCTCCAACACTCTTAGAGAAGAATTCACACTTAATCTCACCACAAAAACTCTAAACTCTTCAAGAAAACTCACTAATGGACTTCAAAATTGTGGTGGAATGAAGATGGAAATGAGAAATGACGCTAAAGGAATGAAGTGGAACGAAGAGAAACAAAGAGAGAGTCCAAGAGAGCCCCCTTTCTGATGAATTTCAGCCCCTAATAGAGCCTAGAGTCGGTTCTCCAATAGATGCATCCAAAAACTCTTCAAAAAACGTCTAGATTTGTCGAATCTTCTAGAAACAAGATCTGCACCTCCATAAGCGCCGTCGGCGCCCAAACTGGCGTTGTCGGCGCCAATGTTCCGCCAATTAATTTCTTGCCCTTTGTCAAACGGCGTCGTCGGCGCTGAGCAACTTTTCACATTCTTCATTTTGACTCCAAATTTCATCATTTTTGCTCTTATAACTAAAAATCAACAACCTACAAGAAAACATGAAAAATATCTTCCATTAAAGTGCAATATCACCAAAAATAAGTATAAAATATGGGTCTAAAAATACATATATTTTTAGTGTATCAGTAGCGAAGGTTGATGTCATTGGAGGGGTCGATGGACATCCAGGAGACATCACCTCCTAGATCCAATTAGGTTACATTCACATCAACTAAGGAAGATCAAGGATAACTAGTAAAAATAATTCTGTTGTATAAAACCAAAACAACCAATGCCCAAATCAATCCATAACAAACATATGTATATATAGTTTCCAAGCAAAATATTAGTGCCGTTGGAATATGAAGCAGTCAGAAAAAAAACTAGAATTTCCAGTTTACAGGATTCCTGAACCTGTTCGTGTCCCATATCCCGTGCCCGTTTGAATGTCAATGATTGAGTTATTTGACTTCATTCCAAGGAGTCCATATTTTTACCCGGGAATGTTACTTCTAGACTAAGTTATCTTATTTTTACCTTTATGTATGAAAATCAGGGGTATTCTTGTATACTTGTCATGTTTGAGAGCGCAACATAAATTACTGCTATAGCATTGAACTATCCATGTTCCAACTCGTTGGGAGTCTAAATGGGCTTAGTTGTAATTTTCTCTACAACACCATCAATGATGCACCATCAATGGGTGTATTGTAATCATTCATGACTAAATCCCAAATGTGCATATTTAATGAATGCAAATACATAATCATTTGATTTTTCCAATAGTCGAAATAAACCCAAAGAAAGAGTAGAGGTCTAGAAGTGGATTGCCCTTCTATAATCTCATCACCAGGAAAAATGTTGTCCATAGGTGTGTGGATCTTTTCTATGATGTATAGTCAAATAAGAGCTGAGATATCCTAGTTCTATTGTTTGCTTCTTACCTACACATTGCTTTCATGAAATGTGCCGAAATCATCAAACATATCTGATGTATAATTGTTTTTATCAAAATTGAACTCATCTGTTTGTGTGGGCTCATGTGATTGAAAACTACTCTCAACAGATGTTAGCTTGACTTGTGCCTTTCCATTAATAATAGTGTAGAACTATTTGAATTTTAGTGCATTCTATGTTCATTCTTATGGTCAGTTGTTATGTCATCATCTGTTTGCTGATTTCTGTCTTTCTGCTTCTTACGTTGCAGGACATTGATGTGTGCCGAGGAAAACCTTTGTTCTTAAACACTGAACGCTATGCTGCACTTACTTATTTGGTATATGAAAGTTTTCACTGTCGTGGATTTTGTGTTTCCTATGAAGCATTCTTTATTTAATATTTTTTTCCAAAAAGCCTATTTGCTTAACATGCTACTGCCTAAAAAAATATGAGTTAAGATATAAGGTCCAGACATAAATAAATGATAAATAAAACTTATCCCAAAATAGAGCTAATCTGTTAACACTGTGATTGATGGTGGATGTCACATGTTTATGAAGATTAAATTCCCTGTTTTATCAACTGAGCTGAATTTGTCCGCTAAATAATAGGTGGCTTCTCATGGTCTTGACCGGACTTCTGAAGTTCTTCGGCAGACAACAATTAGTGTTTTTGGCTCTGATTAAATTTCTTGAAGATTTTTGTATTGAAGGTGCAGTCCAATATTTGCTTATTTTACTTTTGAATGTTATTTTTCTGCTATTCGTAGTTATATAGCGTCCATACCTGTGATTTTCTATGAGATTCATTAACAGGGTGGGTGGGTGGAAAGTCATTTTTCTCTTCGAGGTTTAAGTTTTTAACTTTATGCATCATGGTTTGTTATTTTTGTCATATGTTCAGGCAGGTCTGGACCCAGTTAGGGTCCGGGGGGCAATTGCCCCTCCTCAATTTGGCTTTTTGCCCCTCTTGAAATATCAGTTTTGCCCCTACTGAAATATTACTTTATCTTTTGTTGCCCTAGCCCCTCCCACGATGGGTTTAGGGGGACAGTTTGCCACTCCACCCACCCCGAAAAAGAGGCTGGTTCCGCCCCTATGTTCAGGTTAAGAATTGGAGTTTAAAAAATAGTGGAAAACCAATTCAGGTTAGTCCAAGGGGAAGAATATATGATTCTGAACTCCAACTGTTCGTCCTCCAACTGTTTGTCCTGGTACTTCTTAATACTTTCATCTATCTTTTTTACTTTTTATATAAATTTCTGCCGAATGATCAAAATATCATTTGTAATTGTGGCTGGATTATATCACTGTTCATATAATTTTTTTTTTTTTTTTTGAAGACCAAGTTTCTTTTCCTTACATGTAGAAATAGGATGTGAAACTCTAGTGCTAGCGGTGTATGAGTTGGGGCTGAAGTTGTGTTTTCAACATTAACTAATTACGAGGGATGGACTGTAAAGGTAGCATTTATTATGGTAGTTAGTGAAAATCTTGTACAAATAAGAATAAAGGATAGACCAATAAGGTTAATGTCGATGTCCAAAAAGAAGAGAGAGCTTAAGGAAGTTCAAATTAAATTTCACACTTCTAGCAATAATCAATAAGAGCAAATGGAAAATGTGGATTCATGGAGGCATTCCCCAAGAGTTAAGAGTAAAGATAATGATTTAATCTACTAAAAGTTACCTATTTTTTTATTTGAGTAATTATATACTTCTAATGGTAGTCTTCCAGACATTGAAACATAAGTGAATAAAAGGTTTCAAATATTGTTTTCTAGGCGGAGCAATAATAGGAAAAATGTTTTTTTTTTTTCATTTCCCAAGATATATTAAATTTCACGGAGGATGCAATAATTCATTTCATAACTTTGGTATTCTCTGCTTGTGAGGAGATAATGGGAATTATCTTCTTCTCATGGAAATTTTTGTTTTTGCTATTATAATGTCATTTTGTATTGTGGTTTTTTTATAATTAGTATTTTCTGACATTCCTGCAAGTGCTTATTTTACAACCATTTCATTGACTAAAATTTGCTTTTATAAAATAAAAATATTTATCACATGTCAAACTATTTAAAAAAATTTAAAACAAATAATGAAATTCTGCCATAAATAATAATGGTGGTATAAAAGCATGAAAATTTGTTTGTTTTAGCTTTTTTATTATCTAGTGAGTCGTTAGGTTTAGCTCATAATAAATTAGCTAAATGGTTAGAGGTGTTGACAGTACTTCCTTGTTTAACCGTAACTGGAACTATTCTCCTTTGAAGACTGAAGTGGGGTAGTCTCTCTGAAAATGTAAAGGAAAATGCATTCCTTTAGAATAATCTTGTAGTCTCTTGAAGCAAAGTATTGTATTCTTATTGCTAGAACATTTGTAGCTTTTTAAGATGCTAACCATAGAATTGTGGGCAATAACAACAACAAGCTTTTATCCCACTAAGTGGGGTTGGCTATAACTCAGTGATTAACATAAATTCAAATCTAAAACATCCACTCTCCTAATAGGATCATCATTTAGTCAATGTTTAATGCCACCAAACCATCTAAGGTGACTCTCACTAATCTTGTCTGCCATTGGAGCTACTCCAACCCTTCCACAAATATAATGGATATATTCATTTCGCAGATTGTCTCCAACTGTAAAGCCGCTCATCCACTTGAGCATTCTCATCTCAAGAACACTTTATTTATGCTTCTCTTTTATAGGTCAACATTTTGTGCCAACAATAGAAGTTTGGGCGAACTCACCTTGACCGACGTAAACTTTACCTGTGGAAAATCAATTTGTAATTCATGCAAGAGCTCAACACAGTACAACAGAATAAAATCATACAATACATGCCTGGGGCTTAATCTTAAATAGCAGGTGGTGAATGAATAAAAGAATTAGAATCAAGTTCTACAATATGCTTTACAGACTGAGTTTTAGTTTCTGTTTTTAGAATAATATTCATCAATAAGAATAAATGATTTATCATGTGGATTTGAATTTAATGTTTTGTGCATGTTCAAATCATTATCAGAAATGGGCGCATTATCTTCAAATTCCTTAATATTTTTATGACTAAGATTTAGGTGCTCATCAGATTTTTGTACGGGAGTTGTAATTTTTATGACGGAATTGGGAAACCATATGGCATTTTTGCTTTACACCTATACAAGGCAACCTTAGTTGTTGTAGCAATCAAGTGAATGAACATCCAAAGTTCTTATCCCTTAAATATCAAATTTGCATATAGGTAAGGATCGTCATTTAAACCTATAATTAATCTTGAACTACTCTAGTCCAGATCTATGCCAAATCACATAAACATAGTACCAGGAAATAAAGAATACATTGCATCCTGTTTTCTAGGCATTATCATGGACATGCTGTATCACTAAAAATTTTAAATGATAATTAACTAATAAATGATAAAATAAAATTTAACTTTTCTTAGGAAATTTATTTATTTGCTGGCGCTTTCATTGAGTGTAAACACTAAGATGCAGATGGCTTGGACGAATTTGGCTTTGACGGATTTAAATTTGATATTCATTAAACAAATCATGATAATTTTTGTGCTTCCTATAAAGTAGCTAATGAGTTAGAACTTATAACAAGCAACTTTGTCATATCAATGCATAAGATATCTTTATAGTTAACTTTTGATGGTGGTGGTGTTGGTGGTATAAACTTATTATCTATGATGGCGCATGAACAAGTGTATAATCGTTTGGAGTATCGGATGTGACTTCATGAGGAATTTAAATGTGAGAATAATTCATGAAATTGATATCTGTTTCATGGCATAAGGTCAAATCAGATTAACTTCAGTTATTTAAAAAGTTTTTAGTTTGTAAGAATATAATTTTCAATCTCACATTGACTATATTGTTTTTTATCTAGAATTATGCTTTAGCTAATTATATTTAAGTTGTCTTTAATTAAATATTTTAATTGGCACAGTAAAATGTTTCACTTTTTGGTAATATGATGCAATCGTAAATTGTAATGCCAGTTTGAGCGAGGTGGTTTATGGTTTAGGTTTTCTTTTGCGATTGGAATTAGGAAATGAATGTAGGTCACACAATTGAAAATAGGATTCGTAGATTAAAGAGTATTAATTTTTTAAAAAAATCTTACTTTTTTTAAGACTAAACTGGGAAAATATAAGAATATGATCCAAATAATTGTGCAATGTTATAATAAATCTGAAGAAAATGAAATTAGAGCCATACAAAATTAAAAAGCATTTTTTTTTTCTTAGGAATAGAATTTCATTTGTATCAATTTCGAATAAACTCAAGAACTCTGCCAAGCCTACAAGGCTATAACAAATTATTTAGAAGAAACTAGATAAAGGATCACTTCACCCAAGTAAAGAAAATTTAGGACTTTTACTGGTAAGAGCGAAACGCTTTCCTCAGAATTAGGTTGTCAAGGAATCACAAATCCAACATGCACACAAGTTGAAATTATAATCAGAAATTCTATTGAATTGAAAGCTTAATAGCGTTTTATAGATGATTTATTTGAATACTTACTATACCTAAATTATTATATATAATCGGCACAAAATTAGCCTTAGTTTTAGCATAAATGCCATTCTCTGGCGCAACGGAATTGCAGAATTTTATAGTATAAAACAATTGCTTTTAAATCCAAATCGTAAGACTGGTCCCAATACTGCAACAACATGCAGAAATCACATTGCCCATAATTACCTAACCCATTATCAAGACTAGGCCTATCGTCACAAATAAAGGGATGCAAAACATGAGTTTTCAAAACCTTCTCACAAAAAAAAATTATCTTGAAGAGCTAGAGTTTCACAAATGTGTGCAACCTTATTACAATGTCTTGGGATATACCTGAAAATTACTTGATTAAAATGAGCAAGGCAATGTCAGGCATCCAAGGTTCCATGAGGTCTTTTATTGAGAGAAACGCTTGTAATTCCACTTTTGCACTGTCCAAGTGCTCCATGTGTGTGTTGTCTGCTAGTAAGCTTTCCCCAATCTCATATCTGATAACGACGGTTGTGCTTGTCAAATGTGAAGAAGAAATGCTCCATAAACATTAATCTTAAGCCAATCAGGAGAGGGGGGACACCAGGATGAGTTGGTGGAAAGCCGACTAGACTGGCTAGTGCCCTACTACTCCTTTTGATGTATAAGTGTATATCTTTGTGAGTGACACAATTTCTTTTGTTGCCATAAATGTGGGTGTGCACTACACCTTTTGATGGATAAGTGTACATCTTTGTGAGCGACACAATTGCTTTTGTTGCCATAAATGTGGGTGTGCGGTGAGATCTTCCATGTTTTTTTTGCATTCCTGACCCTCCAACATTGATATACAGTTTTGCAAAATATGGAAATATTACTTTGTTGGATGGATTTGAAAAGGCACTCACTCACTTCTCCAAAACTATTAAAAAGTTGGATGTTAATACCCCACTGTGTCTGTGCAGAACTTCCGAAGTAGTATGACACTTTGGTTTGTCCCTTTACAAAAAAGGTAGCACGCATGTCAGTATTTTCCTTAATCATCAATTGATTCTATTAAAATTTTGGTAGTGGGTGATAAAGTAATCGTGATTTAAGCTCTTGTGGACTGTTAGTTTACTTGGATTGAAATGCTTGGTTGTTGATACCGTGGCTATTGGTGATATTTTAATTAGTGAAATATGATAGTAAAATCAAACTTTTTAAGGCATTCTTTTTGCCCTTTTTTTTTTCTGTTTCTCAATACATGATTAGGGTTTGTTTGTTTTTGTTTTTTTTTTGTTTTTTTTTTTTTTTTTTTTTTTTAATCCCTCGCCAAGGAACTGCTTCTACAAATTTTTGTTGTGGGAAGCTGTTTTTTTTTAACCTGGGTTATTATTACGGTGACGGGAAAGTTACTATCTATTTTTTTGGAAAAATTATATATTTATAATTTTTACTGCAATTTTTTAAGATATTTTTTCCACTACAGTTTTACAACCACTTTCTTAAAAAATTGCAGCTGCCCCAAATAAACTCCGAACTAATATAAAGGTTTGATAAAATTTTAATCTACATATAATTTTTATTATGTATATGACAAACAACGGTATGGTGTCACGAGTTTGAGAACTTTTCTAAAGTGATAAATATAAAAAGAAAATCATGACAAGCATGCTTCTTCTCAGTCCTAGGAGAAAATTAGCCCTTTCTACTTTCAATATTTTTATCACCAGTTTATTTACATCAGTAACTGCTCCATGAATTATTGTTCTACTGTTCTTTCTTTCTTTTTTTATCATAAATTTAGATTAAACGAATACAATTACATCATTTTTCTTTGTCTGGTGCAGGTTTTTAAATTCAAATGTGTAGTCTTTTTTGTGTTCATATGCCATCCATCTTCACAATCCTCCATCTGTGTCGTTCTGTGCCTGTATATTTTAACTCAACGTATCTATTTAAATATTTGTAAGGTGCTATGCTTCCTTTGTACATATATAAAATGTCAATATAAGTGAACATTTTATTGAATTCATTCCTCTTTTCATGAGCTGCAACTCTTCTCTGGTTATTATGCTTTTCTTCAGCTCTTCATCAATTTATTGCAACATTCTTCTGTGCCGAGCTAACAAGTAATAAATGAACTTAGTTTTGGAAAAAGTTTTTCTGACTTCTCTAGTGTTGGTGTTGAGGTTACAAATGCAATCATTAACAAATTATGTAATGATTTGTTTATGATTCTACTAATGATTTGTTTATGATTCTACCAGATGAGCCTTGTGATAATATATATTGATGAGACTTCTGCTTTAATATTTGAACTTACAATTCAAACTCTTTTTTGCAAAAAATGGTTAATTAAAATTACACAATTATGTGATTAGAGTTATGATGGAAAAGCAACATGTGCAGGGGTTTAATGGACTTTTTTTTTCAGCTAGATAATTTTTAAGCATTTTGTATTATATCATTTAGTGCATTAATTTAATAATATTACAAATTTTGATCATGATTGATGAGTTTTAAGCTCCTTGTATGTATGATTTCTCGTTGCAAAAACCCATTATATGTTGGTAAATACAACTTCTATGCATATGGAACTTAGCACATGATAGGTGCATGATAATTTCCACAGGATTGTTCTTGTGGAGAGCTCACTTTGGGCCAAATAAGCTTTACATTATTCTATAAATATGCCAAGAATGTACTCTACATGGTTATTAAGTTGGTTTGTTTTGGCCAATGAGTGAGTGTGTGTGTGTGTGTGTGTGTGTGTGTGTGTGTGTGTGAGAGAGAGAGAGAGAGAGAGAGATCAAAGAGATATGAATGAGACAAAATTATTTTAATACTAGTTAATGAAAAATTTTAGTTTGATTAAATTATTTTTCAAGTTTGGAATATGAATTTTAATGGTATTTATGCTTAAATAAATTCATTACTGTAGTGTTAAAGAAATATGTCAAAATCCAATTGGATGTAAATTTTCTTAAAATTGCATCCTAAAGCCCTAACCTTTCTAAACTCACTCATGCCAAACCCTTCTAGTGTTGCTCTCTCACCTCATTATCCATTGGTCCTCTTTGACATGCTATGATGAAGGCCTATTCACAAGCGCAATATGGACTATTACTCTTCCATCATTTCAAATATATAAAGAAAATTTGACTTTATATCTTATAATAGTAATGATTGGAGAAATGTATTTTTTCTTTATTTTTATTAGAAAAATATGTCCGAGAGTTTGTTTTTTTCCATCAAAATATCATCCCCTTTGACTATGAACTATTTATTAGAAGATTGCCTCAACATATTTGAGGAAGTTTAGACACTGTTTGAACAACATTAGAAGTATTTTTTAGCAGGGTTGGAACCATATTCGAGCATGATTTAACTTATATTTAAACTTTATTTGAGTATGATTAAGACGGGGTTTAAATAAGATGCTAACAAGTTCAAACTGACTTGGAACAAGAATAGAACCATGTTGAAATAAGGCTTAATCATACTTTCATTGAGGTTTGATCATAGTTTGAATAAGGTTCAAACATAGCTTACTTACGATATATATATATATAAGCGCGTGTGTGTGCGTGTGCGAGACTTGGCTTATTGATAGCAGTCTTGGCGTAAGACCCGCGGGACAAGGGGTTCAAATCCCAGCCCTTAACGGGCGGATTTGAATTGAACACGGATTGGAAGGGGGCTCCTTCCCTCGGTCAGTCCAACCTATAGGGGTTGATCAGCAGTCTCTGATCGTCAATCAATCTTATATATATTTATATATATATTAAAAAAGAAAATTGATATTTGGCAGAAGCCCAGATATTGATTTTCTATGCACTTCAAGGCCCCATGATGAAATCCCACACCATGTGCCTAACTATTCGAGAATATCACACTATGAGGGATCGAAACCGTGACCTGAGGGGATTTACAGTGAACCCCGACAACTAACAGGCTTCCGACCATTTCTTTTTTAAAACTATATATATATATATATATATATATATATATATATATATATATATATATATATATATATATATATATATATAT
>NEWO01000037.1:1180427-1222081 GCA_003013225.1 Phalaenopsis aphrodite | reverse complement strand
TACTATTTATTTCCTCTTTTTTGCTCTTTGGGTTAATCGTGTATTCGTGTTTCGTCGCCTCCATCCGCCTTGACCAAAACCTTGGAACGCGTATAGAATTGCAGAGACCCCGCAAGAGATGGAGAGCTACCTATTGCCTCCGGCAGTCACCGGGCGGATTCCGGCGAACTCTGAGAACTGAGGTATAGGACCGAATTTTTGATTCGCACGCTGCTCAAACATTTTTATCAGCTTTCTCCTTATGCTTTTTGGTGATGTCCGACCTTCTCTCAGGCAGATTTGCGTTGATTTTTTCTTTCAAATGATGAAAAAAATTAGATTTTTTTTTAAATTGTTTTTATTTATTGTTCATTTCTAACTAATTTAATCGCATAATGCAGTGTTTTGGGGCTAATGCGGTTCGCCTGTGTTCTCTTGCGCTTTTGAAGGTAAATGGGATCTAGTGTTTGTCTGTTCTGGCTGGAAATGAGGTTGATTTATAGGCATATGTATTTATTCTTTTCTTCTCCGCCTTACGGATTGTTTCAAGGGGTTGAAGATGAGCCAGCCCTCTGTGATTCTGGCTACAGCTGGCTATGATCACACCATTAGGTTCTGGGAGGCCAAGAGTGGGAGATGCTACCGTACCCTGCAATATCCTGATTCTGTGAGTTTTTATCTTTTGTTGGTTTCTGATGCTATTTTTGTTGTCTTTGGGAAAAAATGGCATCTTTTTTTTTTTTTGGGAACTCATTTTATACTAGTCACTTTTTTTTTTTTTGTTAGCAAGTCTTTAGTTTTACTTTTTTATTGAAAAATGAAAATCTTTTCATAAAGATCAATAAATAGTCTCTTTCTAGTTTGCAATTTGTTACTTTACTAGGTGCATTTTATCCTTTTTTTATTTTTATTTTTTGCTCATTAGGTACTGTGTCCATGAAATACTTAGGGGTTGTTAGATTCAATGCTATGTAAACAACAGTGTTAGATAAATGGTAGTGCTGCTATCTATCAAATGTAGTGTGTTTGATTTAATGCTATATTATTTAAACAATGTAATACTAACTTTAAGGGTGAAATATTATTTTGAGTTTAATTTTTTGCGATGAGTTTTTTCTTTCTTATCAAATAGTTTAACATCTAGATGTTAAAATATTTGACAATACCTAGTTGTTGTCAAATTTTAATCTAAAATTCATTTATAGAAGTATTCTTTAAAGGTCTTAGTAAAGCTAACAACTAAATTCTTCTAATAACTTGACCTTCCATAGCTGTGCCATCTAATGAAACAAACCCTTGTGTTTTTGTTTCCCATGAGAAAATAAATTCAACCTTTCTAACCCCTTCAACTTATAGAAGTTGACTAGAACTTATTTCGTCTTACCGTAGAGCATTAAGATAGCACATTGAACCATTTTTCAATACCTATTTTGTGGTATTGTTTCTTTCATCCATTTTTCCCAAGTGTGCATCTCCATTTACTGAATATATGGGTGTTTGCGTAGTTTGCATCTTCTATAACTTAAACAAAATTGATGCTACAAGTAATGATGCTTTATGTAATTTTAAATGAGGTTTTGTTTTTCTTCAATTGTATCCATGTTAGTTAGTTTTGCAAATATATGAGCAATTATTGTTGATGCCTCCATGTTTGTCTATTACTTGTCGATTGTACTAACATTTTGTTTTTGTTCCAATCACTTGATTTTTTTTTTTTTTTCTTGCATTGGTTGAATGGCCATGCTTAGTATATGTGAAAGCGCCTTTAGCTCTTCGATTAATTATCACATTGTTTTGAGTAGTTGAGGTGATAGGGGAATGAAATGTGCCATGTATGTATCTTTTATTATTAATAGTGTGTCATCGGATGCCAATCGTCTGGTTATTGAAATTTCTATTTAAATTTAGAATTTTATGATGCATTTTGGAAAATATACTACCATTTGAAAGTTTACTAACTTTCAAATTCAACTAATTTACTTCCCTTGCTTACAATTGAGTGAGAAATTTATGGTCCTCTGTATTGTGACGTCTCAAGTAAATATAATCATAAAGGTTTTCTTTCAAACTCATAATTTATGGAGGTCGAGATTAACTTAATATTATGTTGTGTTGCATATGTTTATTTGTTGTGGTCCTGAACTGTATGTTTAGACTTGGCATTTCACTGTGTATCTCGCTATCAAATTGATATGTTTTGGTAGCAGGAAAATCTTCTAAATATTGTTGGGCTATTTGTGAGATGTAGAGTTAAAATGGTCAAATACATGGTATTCATAGCATAGTGATTTTAGGATTAATCAGAGTTGCAAATTTTTTTATGATGACAATAGACACAATAACATTTATAATATAAATGCAAGTGCCAAGCATATGAACAAGCGTTTTCCATTTTAGTTTTTGATGTCTTTAGCATTAAAATTTATGTTTATTCAAATCAATGTCATGAACTTGAGGTGTCATTCTTCCCTTTTATTACTTAAAAATCGACAAAGTGATTACTTTTATAAGCATTTTTTTTTGTTTTTGGAGCTATTGCTTTTATTTCTTGAAATTAACTTTTTGATTTAACCAAATAGTCAATATGATTGTTGCAGCAAGTCAATCGGCTTGAGATTACCCCAGATAAGCGATTCTTGGCCGCTGCTGGAAATCCCCACATTCGACTTTTTGATGTCAACTCAAACACTCCTCAGCCAGTATGTCCATTTTTTATTCATTTTTATTTTCTTCTTGATAGATCCTAATAGTTTTTGCAATTTCCTTCTTTGGTTTATGTTGCCAGGTTTTGAGCTATGATTCACATAGTAATAATGTCATGGCAGTTGGATTTCAATGTGATGGCAATTGGATGTATTCAGGCTCTGAAGATGGCACTGTTAAAATATGGGATTTAAGGTATTCTGATGTTGTTGCTATAATGGGGAAGTCATGTTATTTGTTGGTATATTAGGGAATATATATTAGAAAGTTTAATTTTGGAGAATATTTTTATTATAAAAGTATGCATTTATATTCTCATAATCGTAGGTATTCTCTTTATTTGTTTTTTTCCCTATATTTATCATATGCTCATATACGGGCTCTTATATTCGGTCAATATTAGAACAAGAAATGCTTTCTCAAACATGGTATTAAAGCAAGGTTGATCTTACCCTGGTCAACTCCCCCTTTCTCCAACATTGTTATATCTATATCTGCTTTCCTCAGGCATGCCGCTTACCCACTTGCATGCCTGTAATCCCTTGCTCGTGCTGACACGCCCGCTCTTTCCATTCCTTCAGATACCCCCTCACTGCTCCCACATTCATGCTGCACTCACTGCGCACCTACCTTTTCCTTACACTTGCGTGCTCACTTTTGTTCTCGTTTGTGTGCTCACTCCCTACTCTAACCTGCATATCTTCTCACAGTCTTGCACTCCTTGCTCACTCCCTAGGACTTGACAATTTTGCACTTCTTATTGAGGGCTGTCTGAGTTGGTGAGTTTATTTTTCGCAAAATCATTATGAACTTCTATTCTACTTAATCATATTCTTACCTCCAAATCAATAAAAATCAAGATATTTTAAAATCATATGAAGATCATTTCTTTGTTTTTTTTTTATTTCTCCATTTTTTTTTCAGTACATAAATCTATTTCCTTGTAGATTTGGTTTGAAACTAAATTAGTTCGCCAAAATTAATGCAATTTCTAAGTTTTTATTTCATTACTTTCTCCACCAGCTTTATTGTATGTCTCATAAGCTTAATTCCTATGTTTTACACAAATTTTTTTTTATTTGTCATTAGAATAGAAAACTTGTTATATATTTGATACAATTTGGAGAATTATTTTGTTCGAAAATACTGATCCTCTAATTCTTTGTTGTAAAATTTATGTTGAAATGATTTGTTAACCAAATCATTGCAATATCTCCATAACGCTCCAAATCTCAATAAGTGTATCAAATAGAATTATGAAATCTTTTATATATATATATATATATATATATATATATATATATATATATATATATATATATATATATATATATATTCTTAGAGTCATTTTTATTTTACTTTCATCATATTGTTTGTCATGCTCTTGTGAAATACATTTTCGATGTGATCCCTTATGAAGTGGTGGTTCACCTTGATATGTTTGGTTCTGTGGTTGGGTTGTGTATCAGTGTTTGGTTGAGATGTTGTCGTTGTATGGTGATGTTGGTGGAGGCTTAAAGATTGTTAGTTCTTTTAGCAAGCGACTTAGCTAGAGGATGTCGATTGTAATTTAGGTCAGGGCTCTGCATTCTGCTTTGGCAGACGATCTTGCGACGGTTGGTTGTTCATTGTGGACCAGGAAATAAGGTTCGGGCCTAGAAAAATACAGAAGCTTGTGATAGATCTTCAATCATCTAGATTGGTGGCCCAATCTGCATTTAAGTAAACTCTGAGTGTCAGGTCCCCTGAGGTAATGGTACTCAGTGATGGTGAGTGTCGTTGAGGTAGTGCAGGAGACGTTTGAGGAGTTAGTTGTGGTGTGCTTGGAATTGATGTATGTGTTGGCTGAGGAAGTTTACTGTGCAAGTGATGTCTGGGCGTGTGACTACGAGATATTGTAGAGAGTCGATGGTTTGACGAAAATGTTGTGGGTCTGTGTAGAGGGTGGTGTCAGTGGTTGTGTGTCTAGATGAGGGGAGTGGAGTAACAACAGACCTGGAGTCATCCATTCCTGTGGCGTGGAGGATATCTGATAGATATTTACTTTGTTCGAGGAAGTATCCAATGGGTGTGTGATGGACGTGGAGTCCTAAGAATTGGGATATGGGTCCAAGTTGTTTGATGTGAAAATGGTTGCTTAATTTTTGAATTAGAAATGCGATGTGAGTTGGTGAGTTACTTGTGATAAGGATGCCATCGACAAAAACTAGGAGGACTACTTTAATGTGTTGTTTGGTTTAAATAAGGATGCCATCGACTCAAGGTTTCGACTGCTGTTTATCTTCGAGCTTGTCGTGGAGGAATGCATCGGACACATCTAATTGTCGAACCTTCCATTTGTGTGTGGTTGTCAGGGCTAGCAGCATGCGTATGTTGGGAATTTTGCCACTAGAGCGAATGTCTCGGTGTAGTCTATTCCTGGTCTTTGTGAACACACTTGAGCTACTAGGCGTGTCTTTTATCTGGCAATGGTGCCGTTTGAGTAATTTTTGGTTTTGTGTGTCCATTTGTAGCCTAGAATAGTATGATGTGGTGGGACCACCGACCAAGTTCCCTGTTGTTGAAGTGCTGAAAACTCAGTAGACATTGCTTGACGCCAGTGAGGAAACTTGCTTGCTTGGGAGTTGGAAGTAGGGTCAATTGGGTTTGTTGTGTGGATGAGGTCAAGGATTTTTTGAGGTTTGAGGGTTCTTGTTTTTGTTCTTGTGACCATTGAATGAAGTTGTGTGTGTGTTTTGAGTGGAATATGTGTTGTTGATTGTTGTGTTAGTGTTAGATTTAGGGACAGTGGGTTATTTTGGATTTAGGTTTCTTGTATCTGGGATGATAAAGTGGTGGTGGGACTGTTTAAGGTTGATGTTGGAACTAGTAGGGAGGGTGGTGGTTGTGGTGAAATGTGTTCTGTAGTTAGATGTCATGGGTTTGGTTGTTGAAATGGGAATGTGGTTTCAATGAAGGTGACGTGCCTGGAGATGATAGTTTTGTTTGTGGAGGGGTCCTAGCATTTGCATCCTTTGTGTTGAGGGTTGTATCCTATAAATGTGCAGGGGCCTTTGATTTTAAATTTGTTTGTCATTTGTGGTTCCTGCCAAGGAAAGCAAGCACATCCAAATGTGCAGAGATAGTCATACATTGGTTTAGGTTTGTAGAGGAGTTCATGAGGGGATTATTGTGAGTTGTTTTAGAGGGAAGAATGTTGATGAGATGAATTGCGGTTAGAATTTTTTCCATTTCGAAGGATTGAGATAGATTCGCCACATTGAGTAGAGTTATTGTTGTTTCAATAATGTGTCTGTGTTTGTGTTCCACTAGGCCATTTTGTTGTGGTGTATATAGGCATGAAAATTGATGTTTTATGTCATCTTTAGTTGGTGAGAGGTGTATTCTCCTCCACTATCATTGTGGAGGATTTTGACTTTTTTATATAAGTTGTTGATTAGATACTGGTGAAGATTGCCAACATAAGCGAGAATAAACATCTATAAATGATACGTAATATCTATATCCATTGATTTAAATTAGGGGAAAGGGTTCTCAAACATCAAAATGAATAAGTTCTAAAAGACACTAGAAGTATTATAAGTGTTATTAGTAGGAAAAGCTAATTTATGACATTTGTTCTAGTGGCATGTCGGGCATGGTGGATGGAGAGGTAGAGATGCGTAGTTGAGGGGATTCTCTAGAGATGAGAGATAGTGTTCGATGGTGAGGATGACCAAGCCATTGATGGCAGTTGATTGAGGATGTGGAGGTGTGGAGAGCTTGAATTGTATACAGACGATTGGGCCTGTAAATAATGACTTTTGTGTCTTTTGATCCTGTATATTATAGTTTTTAGTATCAAAAGATAAAATGCAGTTTTTTTCTTGGGCAAGCTTTTCGACTGAAAGGAGGTTGTGAGATAGATGAGGAACTTGATAGAGGGATGGAAGATTGAGCTTACTTGTGGGAGTGGGAAGGACGCGCGATCACATATGGAATAGCTGGTGACCTGACCATTACCTAGTGTAACCTGCTCTGATACTATGTAGAAAAGAGTGGAGCCTCCTTGACTTTCAATAAACCATCCAATGAGTTACATCTTACCCTGTGCTTCCTTTACCCCTTTTTCTCTCTTAACCTTTTTTGCCATAGCAAGCCCTTCTTAAAGAATCCTACGAGCGGGATTGTCTCTCACGCTACAGTGATAATGGCGGGAACTTCAGGCGCGTGGAGGAAGGGGGATAGGTTAGGTATTGTATTCCTTGCTCTGGTTCGATCTTGTTGTTTACTTGTGGGGACCAGCTTCATATTTCTTTTTTTACCTTTTTTTTTAGACCGGTTAATCTCTCTCAAGAAGACTTGTGATCGTCTAATTTAATATTTTCAGTCATCTAGTTTAGTGTCTCATGTTGCCTCTTTCTTTAAATCCACTAAAGCTATCTCTACGAGTTTGATAAAAACTATCGTTTGTATTTTTCTTCTTCTACTAATAGTCTTTGACTTTTTGTTAGCTTTTTCGCCCCAACCTTTATGTTCCTTGTCTCATTCTTACACACTGGACTTTAATTTTTATTACATCTTTATATGTTTACTTGATCGAATGCCAATTAGTGGTCCTTCATATATCTCAAAATTTTTATTAAGGAAAAAAAATAAATTTTCTTTGTTAATCAAAACTGTGTGTATTGATAATACTTTAGAATTTATGTAATCTTAATTTCACACATTTTGTTTTGACAATATGCTTATTTACCAAACCTCTTGTTCATATTGATCTCAAATAAATAGTGTTCCAAAATACAAAATGTTATTAAGGAGATTGATGCTTCATATAAATTTCGAGTTTATCAAAATTTATTTGAAAAGGATTGAACATTTGAATGTACATTCATTTATGGATGATGACTTTGCTAGTTTAGTTGAACATAATAAGTCACAACAAAATATTCTGTATTTGTTGGAGATAATCTCATAATCCATACAAGTAATAAACTAATTGTTATGGTCAAATACAATGTTAAGGTTGCATTTAGAGCTATGGTTAACTCTGCATGTGAATGACATTGGTAAAAATTTTCTAAATTATCTTAGAATAATTTGACTTTTTGGTTACTCAACCGTTGCCATTGTCCTTTGATTGTTGTTTTACCATCTAGATTGCCAACAACCATAGTTTTACAAAATATACTTATCAAAGTTGATTATCGTTACATATGCGATGTTATGTTTTTTTATGAAGATTGTTATTCTTTATATTTCTAGTTTAAAATAAGTCGCAAATATCTTTACCAAAACTTTTGTCATCCGTCTTTTTCTTGTTTATGTAATAGCTAGAGCTAACAAATATATTTGACATATGATAGACTAGTAAGTGTTTTTATATTAGGTGAATATCTCGTCAGGAAGATATGCTTTTATATCCTTAAGTGCAGATATTCTCCTCATTTACTTCCTTTTTATTTTCATCTTGAATGCCAACATAGACTCTTTTATTCAATCAATAATACAACAGGAGATTTTCCTCTGAGAAATTCATTTAATAGTTTGAGAAAGAGCGTACTCAGTGATAAGGTTTCTGGCAGTATGAATCCCAAGGAAAGATTAACATTTGCAGAGAGATTGTTTTTGTTGTTCAAGCATGGCCATTTGGTCACGATTGATGGAATCTGACAATTTCTCAAAGTTTTTCCCTCTTGAGGGATACACTGGAAAAATTTTTGACCTTTCATTATGATGTCTTGGTTCTGTTTCATAAACTTTTAGTGTAATTTGTTTGAAGGCTTGGAGTACAGTGGAATTTTAATGTATTCATTCTGCTGGATCTTACTGAAGTATTCAAATCTATGAGCTGGTGATAAAAAGAATGTTCTAAAACTACAACTGTTAAGAAAAGATTAAGAAGCATTGTTTTTCTCTCTTTCTTTCTAGCTTTGGTTTCTTCTCCCTCTCTAACTCGTCTGTGAGAAGATTTAGGAAGAAAAGCTAGAATTTTTTTTCTTAATTGAGAAGTAGATGTTGTTTTTAGGATGTTCAATTGTTATACATGAGGATAGGATTTGAGTTCGAACTGTTTCTTGAATGCATAAGGTGGTCACTTTAAGGAAAGGATACATAGAAAAGTTTTATATTCGATAGAAAGAGGGGTTTTACAGAGAGAAATCTTTTTTTGAGGAACTTACATCCATACGTGTGACAATTTGACTCTGATACTAGTTAATGTAGCAATGTGGATCGATTTAGCCTTCTTGGCATGGACTTGCTGCGCAGTAAAGAGAGGGAGGAAATCAAGAGCAAAAGAGAGAGAGGTTGAAGAAACTTAGAGCTAGAAAGTGGAGCATTGATAATAGAGAGTGGGGTGACTGGTAGGAGATGTAGAAATGGGGCCTAGGGTATTGTGAGAATCAACATGATAGTTGTTTTGTCCTGAACCGTAGCATGATTACTATTCCCTTCTTGACATGATCTTGATGTGGATTAAAGAGAGAGGGAGGAAATCAAGAGCAAAAGAGAGCAAGTTTGAAGAAACTTATAGCTAGAAAGAGGAGCATTGATAATAGAGTGGGGTGGCTGGTAGGAGAGGTAGAAACGGGGCCTAGGGTTTAGTGAGAGCCAACATGATAGTTGTTTCATCCTGAACCTTAGCATGATTACTATGGGGTTTTACACTGTTACACCATCTAAATCTTTATCCAACTCAAGTTTTGTTGCATTTGGAAAATTTAGATGGTGTAGGACTAAGGGGGTGTTTGGCTGCAATCAGGATTTAAAGTTAAATAGGATTTAGTATATCCGGGTATCTGGATTTATCAGATGAAGATGCTCTTAAATTTAGGATAGTGTTGGGTTCAGTTAAGGTTAAATCCAATTATATTTGTTTGACGTGTTTGGAATAAATCGGTTTATTGTGCTTTCTTCCTAAGTTATATCCTTTAAATCCACTAGTAGTCGGATTTACTAAATCCAAATTTATGTAAAAAAGTAGACTCAATGGAGAGAAAATCGGATTTAGCAGAGCACCGGATTTAGATATGTTATTCTTCATGTTTGGCTGGATTTAGGTTAAATCGTCATGAAAATCCTGCTAAAAGTGTTAAATATGTAAATGTAGTCAGAGAGCTGGTGGATGGCATATATAGATCAGGGTGTTATTGTCTTAACTTCGAAAATTAGGAATCTGCAGTTAAATTTACATGTTCCCAGTGGTGTACCTTTAAAAGTTCCATTTTTTTAATTATTATTTGTTTTGCCTGGACCTTGAGATGAAAATTGGATACTTGATGTGCCGTTTTTTCAGGGCAGCAACTTGTCAGCGTGAGTATGAGAGCCGGGCAGCTGTTAACACAGTGGTTCTACATCCAAATCAGGTTGGACTCTGGAATTTCATCCCACCATTTAATCTGCGCTGCTGAACTGAGCATTAAGATCATAGCTTTTAATACCTAAACTTATGATTAACATATATATATATTTTTAGGGACAATTTCTTTTACTTAACATCTGATTCTTTGCAAAGGATTGGGCAGCTGTTAATTTCTTTTACTTACATATATCATTCAAAGATATAAAGTGATATGTGATACAACTTCTATAGTGATGTCGTCTTCTACCTGAAATGCTTTGATCACTTGAAGGAGAAAAGTGCCAAAATAGTCGCATGATTTTTTGCGAAGAGTTATTATAGTTCTAGAATCTATAAAAGTGCTAAATTATCTCCCGGAGTCTTTTAATATGAGTTAAAATAGTCCCCTTTCTTCTCTAATTTAAAGAGTCTGAGGGCTATTTTGTCACTTTACTACTTGAGGATGAGAGCTTTTAGATGATCGCTAAAATGCATTTTTTCGCCGCAGACTGAACTCATATCTGGAGATCAGAACGGAAATATACGTGTGTGGGATTTGACTGCAAATTCTTGCAGCTGTGAACTAGTAAGCATTTACCTTTTGTCATATGGCGCATGATGTTGATATACTATTTTCTTTACTCGTATCCAATTATTAGAAAATAAAATGATAAAATTTGAATCATCTTTATTGTGCTGAGTAACAGGTTCCTGAGGTCGATACAGCTGTAAGGTCTCTAACAGTAATGTGGGATGGCAGCATGGTTGTCGCTGCCAATAACCGTGGAACGTGCTATGTCTGGCGGCTACTTAAGGGGACGCAGGTAAGAAAAATTTTGAAATTTGCATTTGTATCAAAACCTCGAAACATATTAGTTCCGTGTTATTTGTTTTTATCTTGTGCAGACAATGACATATTTTGAACCTCTTCACAAGTTGCAAGCACATGATGGCTACATTTTAAAATGCCTGCTTTCGCCTGAATTTTGTGATCCGAACCGGTAGTGCAACATCCTGTGCTCCTTCGATATTCGCATTTGAATTCGTGGGGGGTCATTTTAATCCCAGAGTATATAAACATGTCAATTAAATCTCCAAAATCTTTAAATAAGAGCTGAAACAATCCAACGGAGTATTATTTCAGCCCAATTTAACGATTGAGACTAATTTAACATATTCATAGACTCTCAGACTAAATTGCCCCCATGTAAACGGTTAGAGGACTATTTTGACATACTACTCAAATTCAGACTTGCACCTTTTCTTTTATTCAATAGAATCTTGAAATTTTTCTATGTTTTGCCCAAGTTTGTTTACTTATTTTATGATTCTTGGAACTATGTCCTAGATATCTTGCCACAGCATCTTCAGATCACACAGTCAAAATATGGAATGTTGATGGATTTACCTTGGAAAGAGTATTGACAGGTAACAGAACCTCACTTTGATGTTTTACGAATGCAAATAGTTTGTTAAGGATCACTTTTATTTTTTATTTTTGTTTTAAAAATCAAATTAGTCTGTTTTTAAAAATATTCATAACATATGATACTAAACATATTTTATTTTTAAGTGAAAACATAAATAAAAATCAAAAGTGATCCTAAACAGCCCCTAAACTTGTCGAAAAACTTCTCTGATTTCCCCAATGAGAAACTCTCACAACAAGATTTGAAATCTTCAGGACATCAGCGCTGGGTTTGGGATTGTGTGTTTTCTGTTGATGGTGCATACTTAATTACTGGTATGATCTAACCATATGAATCTGCATAATTTTAATGTTCTTTTATACAGGAAACTATGCTCATAAACACATGGAACATTTCTATTTATTTATTTGCATTTTTTGCATGTAGCATCCTCTGATAGCACTGCAAAACTATGGTCGATGTCGTCGGGAGAGGCCATAAAAACGTATCAAGGACACCACAAGGCTGTTGTGTGCTGCGCTCTCCATGATGGAGCAGAGTCTTCTCCTTCCTGAGTCTGCTTCAGGTATTGGCCATTTAATTTTCAGCCATTTTGTTTAAGAAGAAAGGATCTGATTCTCCTCAGTTGTTGATTTTGGGTCTAAAATTTGTTAAGATGTCCATGAATGTGCATAGAAACTTTTTGCTCAAGTTCCAGCACATGTTATTGTTTGTCCAGATTTGTAATTTGCAGGTTGTTTGTAAAAATGTTGTGAATCAGTTATGAGTTACAGGAGGTATAGGAGCACTTATGTTATTTACATATCTACCATATAGCTAATCGTATAATAGTTTATCCTTTTAACTTATTCTAATGTATTATTTATTAATATATACTCACATTATTGTATTCACTCTAGTTTTAAATCTTTCATAATGCATAAGCTTGGCATCTTAATTTTGTATGATTTTATTCGGTGCGTTTTAGTTCAAAATAAGGAAATTGATTCTGTACTTTTTACTGCAAAAAAATGGCACTGATTTGAATTCAACATTTTATATCTATTTTTGTAAGTAATTTAAACGAATCAATTTTTAATTGAAAATGAGTTGAACATGACTAAAATATGTAAATCAAGGTGAGCATGAACATGTTGTTCAAGAGCAATTTCATGAGCTAATTCTGAACAGAGTCAAATATGAGTCAAGTTTGAGCTTGCTCAAGCTCGACTTGTTTATAGACTTAGTTAGGCGTTGATGAAGGTGAAATGTTACCATTAGTGGCCATTGAAAAGTGATTGATGGAAAATATTAAAGCTTCATTTGACATCATAATTATTTAATATGATGTCAAATCACTTTTCAATAAGTGACAAACACTGTTATAATCATGCACTGACATATAACAATAACCTTAAACAAATTTTAATATAAATTTATTTAAAGTGATGCAAACACTCTTTGGGGCTGACATATAATCATGCACAAAGAAGAATTAAGATGTCATTTTAGGTTTACTTTCGAAAAGCAGGGGTTTATAATTGTCACAAATAAATTTGTGATTACCTTAATTTTTATGTTAGCCATGATGACCCTCCAACATTAATATAGCATCGTGAGTATATTAATTATTAATTATAATTCTCAAAACTAAACTGAGGCTAACGCCAAATTAAATTGTACCTCTCGTCACGGCATGTGCTGTCAAAACGGCTCGTTCGCGAACATGTATTTAGCTCGTTAAGAAGCTCGAGTTCGGCTCATTCGCTAAGTTAACGAGTCGAACATGAACAACACAAATAAATATTTGTTCGTTCGTGTTCGGCTCGTTTTGATGAGTAGTATTTTTTTAAAATTTAATTGACTACAAAGCTACAAAGATTTATAATCAATTAAAATTAAAATTATTAAATTCGATTCAAATGATGTTTTAAATCATGCCTCAATCATTAACATCATATGGCTACGTGATTAGGGTTGTCAAAATGACTCTTTGTTCGTGAACGGCTCGTGTTCAGCTAGCTAAGCAAACGAGACAAACACGAACACACTTTTTGTGCTCGAAATATAAACGAGCCGAACACGAGCTGATCCCTAACTGTCACAATTGAAGTGCGACATATAAATATAAGTTTATGTGCAGCTGTAAAATAATATTCTCATATATTTATATTATTTAATGCATAAATTTAAATATTTTCTACGTAAGACTCAAAAATTTTAATATCACATCAATCATCAAATATACTATAATTACTAACTCCTTAAAAATAAGATGCGCCTGCTCATGCAAAAATTTCGATGTAATTATAACACCGACTCATTTTAAATAAAAATATGTTATATGTTGGTAAATTCATAATAGTAAAGTTTCAATATTGCATGAATATTTGACTTAAATATCTGAAATGACAGAGTGAACAATATGATTTTTTTCCTGAAAAATCTGAAAGATAAAAAATCACGAGGTCTAACCTAATTCAAACAGTTCTATTATATTAATATAGGTTACAAAATTTCATTTATCATTGGCTAGCCGGAAGCAAAATTACACGTGAGGGTTATAGGCGTGGCTTCTATTATGGCAATGGTGGAATGTTTGAGAAGTGATGACAGCTTAGTTATGATGAAGAAAGACTGATGATAGAGGTCATGTGCTAGAAAGTCCGATGTTTGTGTCGACAATAGGAATGGTGGTTGGGGGTAGCGGCGGCCAAACAATGGAGATTTGATAGTAATGGTGTAGTGACAATGACAACCAAGTAGCAATGGTTTGATGGCAACGACAGTAGTTCGACAGTAGTAGCAGTCAGAGGACGGTGGTCTGGCAATAGTGTTCCGACAGTGACGTTGCGATAGCTTGATGATGGTGGTCGGGCAACAGTATGGCGATCTTGCGGCGACAGTGGCGATGGTGATGGCCATTTGGCAGTGGTTATTGATTTAGCTGATGACAGTTGTGGTTGTGGTTTGACGAGAGTTGTCTGGTGTCTGAGGCAGCCATATGAGTAGCCTTGTGGGAGAGGCAATTATCCACGAGTGGTGACGATAGTTGCCCAGCATGGTGGTCCACAGGTGTTGGTGGCTCGACAACATGACTGGATTAGTGGTGGTCTGATGGCGATGTCGGCCAAACAGCGATGGTCCTGTAATGACAACAATGGTCTGGCAGTTGCGGCGCCTAGTCAATGGTGGTTCAAAGGTAGTGGAGCTCAAAAACCCTCAAGTACTTAGAGCTCTCGTTCAAGTCCTCGTGAAAGAGGGGATCTTTTATAAATTTTACGATTGTAATACTCCATAAATATTGTATGAATTTGGATTAATCCATCGAACAGTCGGGAGAAATCTCTTTAGTCGGATGATATTTTATGTACATTTAAATGTCATAACGATAGCAAAGCTTAACCGATCTTGAGTTCATTAGATTTCTCTTATCAGAAAGCTCGATCTGAATATAAACTCATTAAATTTAAAATTTATTTGATTATTTAATTGACGGCTTATTTGGGCTTAATAGTACTGAAATTTGAATCATTTAGAGTTTTTGGGCTCAAGTCATCGATACACTCAATTTGATTATAAATTTGATGAAATTGAAACTTTGATGATATTAAATTTATGTTTGGGATTTATCACTAAGTGAGATTTGTACATGATTAAAATAATTTTTTGAGGCATATTATCACTGAACGTAAGATATAGAAATAAAAACATAACATTTATGTAAATTCTCATATTTTGTTAATATTAAAATCCAGATACTTATTTAAAAAAAAAAACATTTATTAGCTCATTTATATATTTAATTAATATAAACTACTCGATTCAAGCCCAGCTCCACACAGAGTAAGAAAAATAAGAAGAACAAAATAAAATGACAGAATCCGATTAAATACAGCAGAGGAGCCATCATCTTTATTAATTTCACTCGCATAAACTGGACAAAAGTTGCAGAATTAAGAAGTATAGGGTTGCCCGAATAGATTCTTTGGCCATGGGAATAGGAAACAATCTACTCCTTGAAGCCCATAAACCTACCATATATATTATTGCACACGAACTGGAAAGCAAAAGACTTGCTTCACACGCACATCAACCTGCTTGGCTCCTCTCTCCGATGGAGATCTCAATCTCACTTGCAGTTGCAGGGGTCGCAGGTGCAGTTGTCGCCACACTTGCAGCCACCGTTCTCTGCTCCGGCTGCCTCGAAGCCCACCGCCTCAAAGCTACAGCAGATAAACCAATCGCGTAAATTTTTTGAAGGAAAACAAAAGAGAATGGAAGTTTTAAATAAGGGGGTAGAAGAACTGACCCCTTATGAGGAGCAACTCCGAGGACTATTGTCTGGCTGGTGGCGAAGCTTGGCTCCTGTAAGTCAGGGTACATCTTGCATCTGTGTTTTGAAAACTGTTATTATATAAAAATCTGAGGTAATTTGGCCATTATTTGGGGATTTTTCGTGGTCATTTAAGTTTTAGATGGTTGCTGCATCTGTTTGTTTGCTTATCAGAAATCCTCACAGAATAAATGAGCGAAATTAACAAATTCGTAGAGGTAAAAAAAAAAAAAAAAAGAGTACAGCCCGAAAACAACGAAGATCCATAAAAAAGATCTGGATAACGATTCTTGAAAACAACAAACAAACCGATGAAAAAGAACAGCAAGCCAATTGCAACGGACGATCAAATAGCAAGGATCAATTCAGTCGCATATAATACCTCAGCAACTGAATAGCAAGCAACTGTAACAGTATTTCAATTATTTGACGAACCACCTCGGAAAAAGGTTCCAATAGTCGGCCAACATTAGAAAAAATGGATAATCAGGGCAAACGCAAAACCAGAAATCCCAGCAATGAATCAATAGTCAATCCAACTATCAAAACAACAACTATGCTTGCAAAAATTAAAAAATAAAAATAAAAAACACATCAAATCAAATCATCAAGCAGCAGCTAGAACAATCAAACTCGATCGAATTCAAAAACAAGGATCAATTCAAATCGATCGAATACAAAAATAATCACATAAAAATCAAAATCATAACGATTCAAATAAAACATTACCCATTGCATCCGGATCCGCACTTGCAGTCGGATCCGCATCCACAGTTCCCTCCGCAGCACGACATTTTTCTTCAAATCAATAGAGCTCACTATCTGCACCGTTCAAAAATGAAGCCGCAGCTTCCCTTCTTATAAGAGCAATGTAGGATCATCGCTCGGTCATCCATTGTCCACGTGGCACTATTATCGCTATCCTTACAACTTGTTAATTTAATTTGATTTAAAAATATTTTTTTCGCGGCAGCGTTACACGTACGCGTACGCTTGCGTTCATCACCGCTCGAGTCGGCTACTGTTTAACCTATTTGTCGTCCAGTACGGAGAAGCAATCAACACTGTCCGATCTAAATTGGACGGAGAAAACTTTGATCATCACATGCAGGACAAAGGATCCAAGCTTCCAGACTGTTCACTAGTTCCAACACGTTGAGTCCCCACTCTTTAATAGTTTGTTTACTATAAATATAATATTTAACTTGAGAAGATAAGAATGGATAAGAATAGGCTGCATTGCTGAATTGCTGAATTCACACACACACACACACATTATATATATATATATATATATATATATATATATATACTTACCGTTGTAGAAAAAATCAATATATGCAATATAGAAATAACAGAATATTTTACATAGAATATTCGGAAAGTAAAAAAATCACGAGATCTAGCTTATTAATGATCCACTATGAGTGATGCTTATAAGTACAAACCTTTATCACATAGGTAGGAAATAATTACATAATTTCTCAAGTTCCAACGACATTGCGCAGAGGAACTCATTGCCTCACAATATAGAGTGGTCATATAAGGAATACTTGTTAAAGCTTCATTTCTAGATTGGCACGACGTTCATGACAATGTATTGCTTTGTAAGTTGCTTCGTGACTCTGTGATATTAGTTGTTATTTCATATATTGCTTCGTTGGTCTGCAACGTAAGTCTTAACTCTGCATAAAGCTTCACGACAATGAGTAGAGAGCAGTTGACGACAGTCAATTGTGATCGGCAGGTGGTGATTGATGGCGGTTAGTAGCTGCAGGAGCGGGAGTTGTTTGTCGGATCAGCAGTGCAGAAGCAATATTATACTTCAACTCTTCTTTGAAGTTTAGTCACCTTTTGGCATGAGGTCTCCACTCAAGAAGGGGGTAAAACTCTATTTATAATCTGAAACGCTCCATTGGACTGCACGAAGAGGCTCTCTCGATTGGTTGTCATTCAGTGGATCTTTGAATGTTTGAATGATGTTAGAATTTGGAGATTTTGGGCCCGTTAGATTTATCTTGTCGAGACATTCAATTTGATTATGAACTTGTCATATTTGAAATTCTTTCGAAGCTTCAATTACACACTAAAAGACTCCACATGTAATTTAACAGCTTGATTTGTGCTTAATTTGAATAACTTTAGTATCATTAAGCTCGTCTCGTCGAATCGATCAATTTGGTTGCAAGTTTAATGGAATTAAAATTTTAACTGATTTTTACTTGAATTATGAATGCTCATTAATAAAAATTTATCTCGAAATTTATGTCACATCATAAAATTTATGCTGGGTGATGACAATTTATTGATACCTTACCAATAATATGGATATATATATGTAGACAAACAAAAATATATAATTGTTATTTATTGACATACCTAACAAACCCATAGTGAATGTGTATTTTATTTTAAAAATAGTGGCAATTTTTTTTTAAATCACACAAATCCAACTAGTTCTTTTTTTTTTTTTTGACATTTAGTAAACCCTGAAACAAATAGCATTCAAGAGAATTAAAATTCTCTCTCTCTCTCTCTCTCTCTCTCTCTCTCTCTCTCTCTCTCTAATCTTGAATTTTGAAATTATTTATCAAACAATTTATTGATACCAAAATTTAACGAATTTTAACATCAACCATGTCAAACAATTCTCCAAAAGATTAAAAGCATCCAAAATTTATCAAATCAAAATTTACAATATCACCAAAATGCAAGACAGACACCTTTACATCATTATTTAATGCCAATACTACCACACGATACAGGTGGAATTCCAAATGAGGCAGATGAGATCAATATACACACACATAAAAAAAAAAGATAATAATAATAATAATAAGGGGGCATTTACATACTACATACCACACAATTCTTATGTCTTTACACTTCTAACATCTCAGCGTCATAACCTTCGGCATGAAAAGATAAATTTTACTTTAAAAAAGAAGGCGATTATGATATTTTTGATGTGATGTTAAAAATTTGAATGTTTTACATGTAAATATGACTATTTTTGTTTGATATGTAAATGCATAAGAATTGTTGTATGTAACACAAATGAATAAAGGATCAATACCTTCAAAAGCTGAACTCATCAGAATCCACAACTGCTTCATCAAGCAAATCGTCCAATATCAGATACTCCAGTTGCAAAGCAAAGCACTCAGCTTCACGGTATAGATTCATCCACCCATCACTTTTAGCAAAATCATGAGCCATAAGGTCATCAAGCGTGGCGTCTAACCCCTGTGGCGCACACAGGTGCCACTTAATTTCACTCCAAACATCCTTTACCAGATAAATTCCTACAGGCATTGGTCTGATTTTAGAATGAAAATGAAGAAGCCAAGGATTTGGAGCAGTGGAGTGCTCATAAATCTCCAGTAACACCTCCTTAATCAAATCATATAAGAGTTTCGGTTCGAAAGGCGTGTTCGTTTTCGTCCCAAATTCGTAAGATGAGCCAAGTGCTTCATTCTCAGACTGACTGAGCACGAGCCTCACAAATTCGTACACAGTATCATATTTGTGGTCAACGTAAATTTTGTTCTGTGCATCAGAGAATAAAAGTTGCTCATCAATAGGTATTGGTTGCAGTTCAGAACCTGTTGAGGAGCATAGTTGATTAATCAGTGAGAGCTATTGAAAAACTTGAGAGAAACATGGAAATTGCAAAAAACATAGCCGAAATCCCGATGGCAATCAAGCTTTTTTTTTTTTTTTTTCTTGGAGTAATTTATTTTCGTTTTTGAACTGCATATGGATGGAGAGGAGTTAGTTGAGAGAGAAGAGATCGATCATAACTAGTTGGACGATTTACATACATACCACTCAATTCCTTTGGATTTACAAATCTAACAGCTAAACTTCAATTTTCACATATATGGTTTAAGCATTTATATCGTGATGAAGTATTCATCCATTCATTGGATGGTTAATGTTCTTTCCAATTACCACTTAATGCCTACAATTTTAGGTTATTTAGTTGTATCCTTCAATCACCAACTATTCTCCCACCAACAAACAGATTTAATTGACTCGATGTTATTAAGAACATGGAAAAAATAGGGAATATTTGAGAAAGCTCAATAACGAGAGAGGGGGTTTTCTTTTATTTATGTGAACGACTGACTCATTGTTATTGTGAGCGAGTCTTCATAATTTTGGGTGAGTGAATTCCGACATATCTCATATAATTTTCTTTCATATTAATGATTTTTTTTTTCCTATCAGATTTTATTTCTATTTTTTTAGAGTACATAAAATTGGCATTAGAGAGAGTTTATCCATATCTCAACACAAGCATTTCCATAAGCACCAAGCAACCATAACGAAAGAGTTCAACAAATATTGAACTCAAAGCCAGTTTTGTTCGATGAAGGGGCAAATAATGAATGCCCATCGAATGTTCATTATCCTTCTCAAGTTATACATACCACCCATCATCCATTTCCTTCAGTTGTACTTTTCAACTACGAACTCCTCACAAAAAAATTAATTTAATTGGTCAAAAGTTCAGGATATAGACGGCATGAATGTGAAAGAATTTTGGAGAGAGCTTGAGGAAGAGATAGTGACAGATTCCTGCACTCATTAAGAATAAGGCTCTACTAAGAGCTTATTTAATTGGTTAAGGCATGCAAATCGAAGCAAACAATTTGAGAAATTTTCGAAGTTCAACTCGAATGTTGGGGATTCAAGCCTAAATGTCATTTCATACTGTTTGATAATATGAAATCTCTAGTAGATACTTTAATATATATATATATATATATATATATATATATATATATATATATATATATATATATATATCCCTCAACATTAATTTTTCTGATAGTTCAAACTTTTAACCATCAATATATGTTCTGCTTTGGCCTAATTGCCTCACAATTTTGTCATATTAGTGTAGCATCCCACGGGCCAATCATATCAAAAATGCTCTCCAACAAACTTACTTAACATGAAATTTTATAAAATTTCATCTATCACACCAAAAGATCCCTTAATGTTCAACATCCATAATTTAGAATAAATTATAAAAAAAATAGAATTCTAGAGGTAGCTCTTACAGGTTCAAGAGGTGAATCCCAACAAGTAGCAATAAGAGTCTAAGAGGTCATTGTCATTGCATTGCATTTTATCCTGTATGATACTTTGTTCTCATCTTTCAGTTGGTATAATGCTTAAATACTAGTTATAATATTTTGAACTCTAAACTAGCAGGTATTAGATTTAATTCTCACAATTGGGTCCCATCAGGAAAGCCACCCATCCCAAGAACTATCATACGAGCATACTTAAATTTGGAGTGTCTAATGAAATTTCAAATGTTAAAACATAGATGTCTAACTTTTTAGGCGTTCAAATTTCTTTAATTTAAAGGGCATCACACGTTTTAAAGGTTGTGAGTTCATTTTGTAACTTTTGGAAACTTATACGTTCTTGTCAATTAATCAAATATCATTTTGTAACTTTTGAGTTCTTATATTATTTTGTTAGTTAATCGAATATTTAACAAGAATGATGAGAGCATCGCATTACAAACCATTATTAAAAGGTGTAAAGCATCTGAAGGCAATGGACCCCAATAGCATGGTTTGTTCAAATTTCCATGTTAAAAAAGCAGACCCGACAATTAAATTCCCTAAGACCATCCTTCTTATGGACAAAGAGCAAGCATCTATATACACCGTCACTGCCCCTGTTTTCTGCGACAGAACAATCCAAGAAGACTTTCAGAATGGAGAGATCGTGCCATTGGGTAGAAAGAGCACCAACAAACCCTGATTTTATAATCATTTTAGATGCACGATATTTTCCCCGAACGAGTTTTAGATGATATTGACAATTACAAATAAGTCTATAAATGGGAAAGTATTTGCGTACGTAAGACGTATGCCGAGCTGCGTACGTCGGGAGGTTATTCAGAGGGTATAAGGGGGTTATGTCCGTGTTATACCCCTCTTTAACCTCCTTGTAACCTACAAATAAGTTTCGCACTTTTGTAGTTCCGGTAGTTATAGGGAGTTTACAGGAGGATATAAAGCGGATATAATCCATCTGTACCCTCTGAATAACCCCTGACGTACGCAGCGCTGCGAACGTAAATATTTTCCCTATAAATGATCGTGTAGAACGTGAAATTTAAACTCCAACCAACTTGGACGTAGAAGATGCAAGGGCATTCATCCACTTCAGGGATGTCATTTTTTTATAATATATTTTTTTATATTTTTCATTTTATTATATTTTAAAATTAACAAAAAATATTTGAAGCATTAAAGCATCCAACAAAATATTTAAGGGGAAAAATATCACATTTACTCGGAAAAGAAGAGATCAATTTAGGTAAATTTTGTGTCACAGTCAACTATTTAACGCATTGGTCACCTAACTAAACAAGTATATCAATTGTTGGATTTACTTTTTTTTTTTAAGCCAAAAGCCTCAACATCTAATGCTTTTGTTGTTGTCCATGATTGCCACATTAGGTAATTAGTGAAACAATTGGACAGTAAAGTTCTATTACGCTGATCGGAAGTAGCCATATGGCATATAAGATAAAAAATATGGGGAGGTGCAATTAAAATAAGTAATAATATGGACAAATAAAGTAGCACACCTTCTCGGAGTAAATATTTAACTGAACTAGCAGAACCTTCAACCATATTCGGGTCCAGAGATGAGATAAAACTTGGTTTTTCAATCTTGATATCAGATTCAGCATCTGTTTGAGCTTCATGTCTATTGACTAAGTCAGCTTCCTCTTCTACAGCTTCTGGTAAGAGAGATAGCTCAATGTATCGAGAGTCATCCACCGAAACTTGATTTACTTGACTTTCTATTTTCTCAGAGATGTTTTCTGCAGTAGAAGTAACAAATTCATTTGATCTTATGGTTTTGTCTGCACTAAAAAGCGAATCTGGATCCACAACCATTTCATGTTCACTATCATTTCTTTCTAAAATAGGTGAAATGATTGCATTGGCATTTGGTGTTGGAATTTGTGATGATTCAAGATGTTCACTTTGTACAGCCTTGCTGAAAGAATATGACCTCAACAAAGGACTAGACAAAATTCTTCCGAAGTTCTTTGGAAGCATTTCTTGCTGCAAAACATTGTCTTCTCGGTTCGATTTTGACCTTACAATTCTGTTCATCATACTTACAAAAGGTTCTGCTGCTAGAATTTTTGATGACTCCAGATATGCTTCACTTTGAATAGCATTGCTAAAAGAAAACGACCTGAACACCGAACTAGAGATCATCCTTCCAAAACTCTTTGGAAGCTTACCTTCGAGCAAACCGCCATCTTTTTGGATTAATTTAGAACTCTCAGAAACTTCCTCCTTTTCTTTAAGTGAAATGGTCTCTAACAACTTAGAATATCTGACTAAAGAATCATTAAGCGAGCAAGAATGCTGAAAACTCTTCTGTGCAAATTTACTAAAAGAACCACCAGGAGCATTACTGAAGTTACTTCCTTCACTACCTCTAGCACATCTTTCAGAAGCAGAATCATTCCAGAGGTCTATCTTTTCATGTCTCATATCTTCCAGTAGCTTACGGCCAAACGGAACCTTATGCAGAATCCCGTCCCTAGAGATCCTCTTTTTCTCCTTCCTGTTCTCCATTATTACATCCTTTATCCTCTCCTTAAGGTTTCTCAATCGATTTAAAACAGTTCTAGCTTCTCTTTGTTTCCTCAAATCATGAGAACTAGGTAAAGCATCCAGGTCAGATCCACCCCCTGCAATGTTAATGAATGCGCCAACAGATCCATTTTTTGCCTCCTGAGTAACAATGGAAACACTCTTCATCCTTCTATAGCTTGGTAAAAATATACCAGCAGCACTTCCAGAGAACTCTGATCCAGGAAATGAAGCAGACTTTGTTAATATTCTAACTTTAGCGGGAGCCATTAATCTCTCTTCATAAGCAGGCTTTCCTTCTGCAGATTCAAGCGATCCTTTATGTGCCTGCGATTCACATTCACTCATTGCCAATGAATCAGAACTGAGAGCATTTTTTGAACTCTCACAACCGGAAGCCGATGTCTCACCAACTTCGCTTTGAGAAACAAAGTCATTGCATTCCAAATGATGGATTGAAATAGTTCGCATCATCTGAGATGATGAAGGGGAGATTTTCCCTTTGTGTTTTTTTCTCTTCCATAGCTTTTTACCCATGAAACTGAACATCCAATTGGTGCCAGTACCTCTATTCATGATATTAACGGCTTTATCTTTTATCTGATACAAGATTAAAACAAAACTAGAATGATAGTTGTTACCATTTAATCTGGCATGAACTGGAATATATATATATATATATATATATATATATATATATAGCTCCCTTAACTATAAGGTTTTTTGTATTTTAAAAATAGTAAGGTATTTTTAAAAAATGTTTCCATCTCATCTATCAATAATTTTATCTGCCCTAAACTGAAGGAAAAAAAATATCTATTTCCTGGTTTCTTTTGGGTTATGCACTCAATCAAAAGAGAAGCTAATTCTACGCCTGTTAGTTGGGACACCCAATTAGATCTCTTTAGTTACAAATGACTGGCATCCACATGCAAAAACTATGATAATCAAGCAGTAATATGTAATAAAGGAAGCATGACACTAATCATCCTTCGAGTATGCAAATTATTGATACCAGGATTAATTTCAAAGAAGTTTGAATAAAGAAATGACATAGATCAAGAATTGACATTAGCTTTGCACTTGAGGATTTATAGAATATAATAATTAATCTGAATAGTTAAGAAATTAATGAACTAAATCAAGCACTAAGAGACTAGCAGCGGGCGTACTGTGATGTCTGCTCCTTGATCAATAGGGTTGCCATCTTCTCCAATTTCATCTGACATTGTAATATCAGTCTCTGTACCATGAAAGAAGTTTTATATTAAAAAATGTCTTTAAAGAACAATTAAAATCACAAGTTTACGATAGAAGGGGATGATTAGATGAAAACAACAGACCGCTAAGACATCTGCTTGCAAACCCCTAACAGTAATTCATATCTTCAATCTTCCAGAAGTTGATTCTCATACAAATAAAGAGAAATCATCTTCTAATAGGATTTTTTTTATTTGAAAAAAAGAATCCGATTGTATTACTGTAAAACACCTCAAAGAGTATCATAAATCCAAACAAAAAAGAAAAAAAAAAGGGTTTACCAAGAACTATAAGATATTTAACAAGACTATAAATTCAATCAAGAAAACAATTGTATATTAAGATCATATATCCTCAATCCAAAAGCGGAAGAAAGAGAGAAGTTACCGCGAAGCTTAGGCGACTGGCTCCACCCTGAAGACAAGAAATCGAATTAGGTTTACAAAGAGCAATTTATTTGCATCATCAAAATAATTCAGAGGGCCGATTAGCCATCGACCGAAGACGGCAAAATACCGCTTTCCTTCTCTCCGCTCTCCCATTCCTCCGCCTTCAACAAGAAAATTACTGCGTTTCAGTAGAATCTTCTGAAGTTGAGTCCGAGTAGAATATCTAATCTAGTACCTAAACTTTATTTTTTACATTTTATACCACCAGGCTTTAATATCACATAAAAAAATATTAACATTTTATGTTGAAGAAAAATGAATTACACTTTTTCATAAATATGTAAATAATAATAATAATAAGTTGTTAGATATATAAATACATAGGTTTGAATGGTGTGTAGGTAAATATTCGAATTATATCTACCTGTTTTGGTATTTATATTTATAATAAAAATTTATTTTGCTTCCTTTATTTATTAGTAGTGATATGCTTTATTAAGGGAGTAAAAGAGCTGAGCTTGAGGGAGCATCAGGTTTGTTCGTGTTCCGCTCGTTAAAACTTAATTTTGTTAATGAAAGGTTCGAGAAAGAGTTGTTTAACGAGCTGAACATAAGCTATTCGCGAACAATGAGCTTTTTCTGACAGCCCTACGGTAAGATTGGATTGGGATTAGGCTTGTTTTTTTTTTCATATAAGCATTTAAATACATACCAACCAATTCATATCCATTTACATATCTAACATTTTTTTTTGTTGCATTTATAAATCTCTTATATGCATTTTATTTAAACATAGCATAAAAAATTAATATAAAAAAGATATTAATAATACTTATTATTTAATTATTTAGTTATTTCGAGCTAAACCGAGTCAAACACAAACAAACAAACATTTGCTTGTGTTTAGCTCATTTTCAAATCGAGCTAAAAAAAATTATTCGTGTTTGACTTGTTGCTTAATGAACAAATTGAACATGTGCTAACGAGCAGAACACAAGCTATTCGCGAACAATGAGCTTTTTTTAATGTCATTTTCTAAATGTTATAATAAAGATTTGAGTGTCACATACGTAAATATGAAAGTTTAAAGGTTAGATATGCATAAAAATAATAATTATATAACATGAAAGTAAAAGCATTTTTTCGAATATTTAAATCCTTAATACCAACTCACCAATATTTTGATTTTATAGGCCAAAAATTAATATAGATATTAGTTTCAGAAATAAATAACATTTAATTATTCATGTAAGTATCTCAAAATAAACAAACAATAATAATAACAGTAATCTATAGATGTTAGTTTCGTAAATATCAATGCTTTGAATGTTATGTATGTAATTATCCCAAGCTGAGATGTTGATGTTCATGTAAATTGTAATAGGAAAGATTTGGCTGATATAAATGCAAAGTTGTATATATATAAATACGGAAAAAAATTTTGTACGTAAGACGTACGCAGTGATGCGTACGTGCGTTGAGTATCTCAATAAGCCACAAGAAGGATATTGGGGGGTTATAACAGCGTTGTACCCCCTGTAACATAAATGTACTGAGTTTCTATTTTAATATATTTGTAACTTTTTATTTTAATATATTTATACTTTCCGATATGTTACAAGTAGTTTATAGGAAGTTTACAGATGTTATAACGCGGATATAACTTTTCAATAATTTTATTGTAATTTATTGACGTACGCAGCTCTGCGTAAATCTTACTTGCACAAAATTTTCTCATATAAATACACAATAATTGAGTGGTATGTATATAAATGCCTCTAATATTAAAAACCTTGTCCACCTACTCCTATTTTTCTTTTCATTCCGTTGACAAAATAGAGTGATGCTTCGGAGGAATTCAAGCCATAGGTTCCATTGGGGGACTGGCTGGAACACTAGCAGTTCCTTCAATGGCGATTCAGCACACTCGCCTTTGGTTTCGCCGGTGCTGGGGAAGGGATCGGGCCACGGTGGCCGGAGGATGCGCGCTTGTCATCCTCGTCGTCGTTTTGACTCTCCGCTCTTGGGAGGACGGAGGAAGGGGAGGGGAAGGACCGGGTTTACAATACCCATTTCTTCGAAACCTGGACCCTCCCCTTGTTGATCTTACTTTGCTGAGAAATGCCAAGGCTAGGGGTGCCCGTAAGGATCCTATCTTTCTGTATTAGTTGCAATTTTAGCTTTTCTTTTGGATTTTTTTTTTGAGACATTTCATTGTCCAAATTCGGTGATCAATCGAAGTTTGCTTGGATGGGAGTCTGCCTGGGTATCATCTCCTGAGAGGTCAAGGATCGGGATCTGATAAATGGCTCCTTCACCTAGAGGTACTCATCGAATATCGCTCTCATGCTTTATTGCGTCATTGGACCAAGTTTTTTCTAACAATGGAATTTTATGGAAGCATAGGAGGAATTGATGTAAGGAAATTACCCAGCGTTTTTTAGATCTTTAAGAGTTTTTTCTTGATTGTTTAAGTTAATTTTCTCATTCTTTCTGTTTCATGATAGTTTGAAATCGGATTCATTGGCTACAGACGGTTATTGCATGATATCTTTTGAACTAAATAGCTTTTTATTTTGAACCGTGCAGCTTATTTTCCCGTTTATTGCCCGTAGACTTGCATATTATCACATTGAGACGATAGTTCCTAACGTGCAGTGAATGTTTTCAGCTTAAGCAGAAAATGTATTTGATTTATAGCAGTTTACTTAAAGAATAAATAATCCAGTATTTTACTATAAATTTTCATCGATCCCATGCTTAATTTAGTTGTGCTTCACAAGCTTTAGGGTGGAGGCTGGTGTAATGATGCAGAATCATGCGCTTCACGTGGACAGACACCGTTGGGTTCATCAATTTACATGGAAGCAATGCATTTTGTTGGCATTTTGAGCCCTTACCCATCCCAAAATCCAGGTATGTTCTTTCTGCTGCCATAATTTTTTTTTTTATTGGTGTTTTTTTTTTTCCATCATCTATGAAGCACCAATACAAACATGGAAAAATACATGGAAACCAGGAAAGTCATGATAATGTATTGTATGATATACAATGTGAATAGAAATGTTCGCTAAAATTTTTCTATCCATAAAATAAATAAACAGTACATGGGTAGGAAATTTTTATCAATTTATGTGTGATTCCAATTCTTAAGAGTGCAGTTTGAGGAAGTGATGAAGGGCAAGAAGGTGAGAATCTATGTAAGAGTAATTGGATATGCAAATTGGTTTGAGTGAAATTGCTTGTGCCAAATGTGTTCTAGAAGTATCTTTTGCCATGATGGAGGGGTACAAGATTATAAGAAATTATTTTTAAATGTAAAAAATGTAGTTTCATGAAATGTTGTTGAATTGAGGATTTGACAATGTATTTTACTTGAAATTGACCAATTTAAATAAAAAAGAAAGTCAAGTTCTTAGACCGAAATTTAATAAAGAAGCAAATGCACTTAACCAAACTAGTATAAATTGTTAGTCCAATTGAGCGATATGCAAGACCTTTTTGGTTTTAAACCTTAGATGGAGTTGGTTTTAAGTTTATAAGGTATGATTGGATGAGGTTTGGGCGATAATTAGCTATAATTTAACCGGTGGGTGGGCAGATCATCCATGAGTAGAGGATTATGGATAGATTGGGTTGGTTTGTTATTTTGGGTCGAGTTGACTTGTACCTCTCATGCAAGTCATAAGTCAATCATTTTTTTGGGTTCATTGTTCAACAAGAATCTAATCCAAATACCTTCAAGTCTTGTATCATTTAACATGATTACAAACCACACACACAGGGCCATACTCTTATTCAATAATATATGTTTGGTTTGAATTGGGTAGATAGATGTTATTAGTGGGCTGAATTTAAAATTAAAATATCTTTGTCCAACAGAGCATGTTGGGCATGCCCAAGTGATATGTATTTGATACTACATGAACTTCCCTAGTGTGTATGTGTCATATGGACTATAAAGGTTCTTTTTTTAGTCTTGTATATTGTCCTCCATCTTTTTATTCTTTCTTGAGCTCGTCACATATTTTTCATATTATTTTAGGAAATTTAGGCTTCATATATATTGAAACTTTATATTTTATTTTTGTTTGACCAAATACTTAGTTTTTATTTATGTTTAAGAGCCTCTTAATTATTATTTCCTAGAATTGCTATTTTAGCGAGGGATTCTTAATATCGCACTATTGTATACTATTTCTTATATATGGCAATGTGCAGGATAACTACTCCAATGACGCATACTCCATCCCATATCCACTTAATAGTACAGCTATCCAATTTTGTTTTTGAACTTAACTAGTAGTTGAAGCCGATCATCCATTTCCACTTTTTGATGGGTCAATGTATTTTATCATACACAAAATACAAAAAAAAAAACAAAGAAATATATAGAAATTAATAAACAAACATTTTGCCTATTAAGTCGTAAAAAATTCATAAAAATAAAAGATCTGCAACACATATTCAAATAGTAAAGTAGCACCAATCAAACATCTATCCCAACAATATAGTCATCTTAAGCTGCAATTAAATTTTAAATTCCAATAATGTAGTTATTGTGTGTCGGAAGAATTCATTTTGGCAGAGTAATATATTAACATTTTAGCATTGCACAAAAATTCAACACTCGTACAAATAAAAAAAAAGCTCATAGAGGGTACACCGGAGATTTTTATATGGAATACCTGGAAGGGAAAAAATCACGATCCTAACCTAATTGAAATAGTTTCACTATTCGGATGTACGTTATAAAATTTTGTCTATCCTTGAACAGTAGAAAATATTTTTACAAGAATGTGAGAAAATATTGGGAAGTGGCAGTGACCCATTAGCGATGATAGAATACCGACGACATGGGTTATGTAATGGCAATATGAATTAACTGCCACTGATGACAATCGTTGCTAGTTAACACTGCTCCAACATTAGTAGTGATAGCCAGAGAACGATGATATGATGATGACGATTATACAATGAAGGTCTAACGGTGCAATGACATCAGTCGGACACCGGTGATTTGAAGGCAACTATGACAATGGTTGAACAATGGTGATGCCAAGAACTATGTCAGCGTTGTGACTTTATTTCGGTGACTGATAGGTGAAGGTGGTCTGACGATAATTGGCCCCAGGAGATAGTGAGTCGGGGAAGACTGTAGTGGTTTAGCAACAAAAACGGGAGTTACGACATCCATGGGGCAATAAAGGTTCAACGATAACAACTGTGGTTTAGATGCATTAGCTAAATGACAATATACTTACAACGACAATAATTGAGAGATGGTGATCTGACAATGACTCTAGTGGCGACGACAGGACTTTTGTTTAATGATAACAATTTGATGACTGTGGTGGGGTCCATCGGCGTCGGCTGGACAATAGTGGTTTGACTGTGGCGGCAACCAAATTACTTTGATGGTAGCAGCTACCAGGCGACGCTCACGACAAAAGAGCCATTTGGCGGACGACGATAGTTCAACATTGGCGATGCACCGTGACAACATTGGTGGCCTAGAGGCAATGTCGACCGGGTGATGGCGATGACCTAACAAAGGTAGTCAAGCGCGGAGGCAGTGGCTGCGACTGGGAGATGAAGGCAATGGTCCGGTAGTGATCTCTTAACGACGGCGACAAGTGCCCGACGACAGTGGTGTGACTGTGGTAGAGTTTGCTCCCTGTTGGTTGGGTCACTGTGGTCTTCTGACCACAACATTCTTGCGATGCTGGTCAAATTTAGTTGGTTCAATGGAGGCGGCAGCCCAACAATGGTGTTCTAACACGACGTCGGTGGTACGGTGATGACCGCTTAACTGCGGCGGCGATTGTCCGACGACTGTGGACTGACGGTGACAGCAGCAAGCGAAAGTGGCCCAATGTTAGCATTCTAGCACAACAGGGGTGGTTAGGTGTCGATCGGATTATGGTGGTCCGATGGCTGTGGCTGCCCGCGATAGTGGTCTGGTTGTGGTAGAACTCGAGAATCCTTAAAAACTTGAAGCTCTTTTCAATTTTCTCATTTTTATACACACCCCCTACATGAAGAGAGTTGTGGTTTATTTATGGATTTTAGGAGTGACATCTTTTATAAATATTACATGAATTCAGACCACTCCATGAAATGACCCATAACGATTTCCTTGATTTATGTAGTTTTATGCGTATTTGAATACCTTAATGGCGTCAGAATTAAGCAATCTTAGGGACATTAGATTTATATAGTTGAGACGCTCAGTTTGATTAAAAATTTGTCATATTTTGAGATTATTTAGTCTTCCAAAGTATATTTCAGAGCTTCTCTTTATGCTTTAAATGCTTTATTTGGGCTCACTTGGATTTAGATTAGGTAATTTTTTATGTTATTTGGCTTGTCTCATTGAGCACTTCATTTGATTATAAATTGGAGTGTGGGCATTTACAATTTTGATTTTGAAGCTTCTTGTTTAAATATGCGTTGAGATTTGTGCTAATCAATATGATTTTTTTAGGGATGTCTCAATAGTCATTCAATATCTATTAATTTTAAGTCATCATGTACTTGACATACTAATATCAAATTCTATTAGGTAAGTCTACGGGATGATATTTAAGTCACATAACCCAAATATCTATCTTATTGGTTCAATTAATTGGCCATCACATGAGATTCAGTCAAATTGAATCCCTTATCAATACCATATAATTCACATCCCTACCTTTTTTTTTCCCTTAATATTCGGATGAGAAATATACATTTTTGGAAGTGATATTCAATCGTAATTTGAAAAATAGAACCAAAAATGAAATTTATTTTCTTATACTCTCCCATTTTGCCTAATCGCTGCTTTTACTTTTTTACCATCAAATTGCAAGATCCTTTAATTTTTCATATTATTTTTGTCAAAAGCGAAATTTCAGAATGAAGGGCATTTCTTAGAAACAATCGCCGCAAATAATGTTTTTCTAAGAAAAAGAGTTAGACTATGAAAATATGATAGCCGAAGAAAAAGGAAAAAGAACTAGTCAATCATGATTGATATTTTCACAATCTTAGCTTTTATGAATTCTGATGTTTGCTGGAGAGCCTTGAAGCAGGTGCTTGCCCTTCTTGTTTACTCTGTCCTCTTTAAAGTCAGTTCATGGATTGCCAACTAAGGAGTGAACTCAATTAACAGCATCTCCAATTGCATATTACTCTTTTGATGGTAATCTAAATGGGAATAGGATTATCCTGAGGCAATTCCTAAATAGGAAGTTTCAAATTTTCAAAAACTTTGTACTGCAGTCGGTTCAAGCTAGAACTAGATAAGTTTAACGCTACTCAAGCAAAGGAAAATTTTTGGAACAATTTTTTTTTATGGAAAATTCTTTCAATTTCAAACAAATTTTTAAATTAGAACAGTAGAAAGTAATACACCAAATACTTATGCAGGCCTTGTTACACCAAATACTTATTCTTGTCTTTACATTTGAACCAGATTTTCAATCTCTCATGGATGGAGATGGAATAACAAAGTAGTGAGGAAAAAAAAAACTTTTATGAACTGTCGTGTCAGATTAGCTAAGTAGCTTTGGATGAGCTAATGAATTGTTGTTGTAGGAGTAGAATTAACTCATCAGGCCAAACTTTACCGTGAAAATTTGCTTTAGTAACTTGTCATGCATCAACAACCACAAAAATGAATAAAAATTGACATTGTAAAATTCCGCTTGTTATGCTTGAAACGTATTCTTCTATTTAGAAATGAAATATTTTAAATGTTTATAGGAATGTTTGTTTTCATTGGACTATTTGTATCTATATGTAGTAGGATCTCTAAAATCTAAGTAGACCAGATAAAGGCCTAAAAGGGGAAACACTACTTTCATTAACACTGGTAATTAAGGAGCTTAAGGTTGATCGATTGCGCAATGAAGAGAACTTTAGGTAATTAAGTGGAATGGATAAGTGGTTATTACTCTGAGCTTGTGCTGCAGTGATATTGTGGCTAGATCTACTTGATATGATTGGGCAAAGATGATAAAAAAGGGGTAGTCGTCATACTAATCATGATACCTAATCTTGTATGAAGAACATTGTTGTGCATGAAATTCAATTTAAGTATAATCTCATGTTTAATTATATATCCTTTAATGTCATTGCAGAGATTTAAGCATAAACAAATTGGAAGACACTTAATTTTAGAAGTAAATACGTGATTTATGATCATTTCTCTTTTGTTCATCTTCTAGGTCTTTCTCAGTATTTATTTTACATTTAGGACCTTAGGTTCTGGCGTTATTTGTCATTATTACTGATTAATAAGTTTACTGGTACAAATCTGAAATTCTGTGTTCATTGGGAATGCAATTCATGTGTACTGTTTCTTAGTTTGATTTCCTGTTCTTTTCAAATGTAAAAACATGCCCATGTTGTTGGCTCTTCTACCAATGGATGAATGGGAGTTGTTCTTTAGCTTTTTAATATTCTATTAGGTCTAACTCATCGCTCCATGTTATCAATTCAAACCATGAATTTTAATCAAAACTTATGGAGTTCCGAATCATTACCACAAAGTAATTAGCTTATTACTACTTTTGAGCGGAGACTAATTGCACTGGCATGAGGTTTGGTCTTTCCTCTGATGTGATTTCTATCTTTATTCTTATTTTTAAAATTGTTTAGCTATTGTTTGTATGGTGATTGAATTTTGTTATGTATGATATGTGTTGGGATTTTTTCCTGAAGCGTCAACTTGATTAGTTGCTATGCTGATTGTTTGCTGCTATTTTCTTGATGAATTTCAGATTTTGAATGATTGTTACATTGCTTTTTTAACTGTCCATAGTCCATCCATTTGAAGTGACAGTTTTTTCTAAAATTATAAATTAGTAACCAAGGAATTGCGATTTTCTTTTGTTTTGTTCTTGCATAATATCCTACGTTTTATTATAAAGCCTAAGTCTTTGTCCATCCTTCATCATTTACATGTTTGGGTCCCTTGCCAAACCTTTTTTTGTGTTGATTATAAAGGATTTCTTTGGTACTGTGCACACTATCAATCTTCCTATCCTTTCTCTCTTTCTCCTGGTCAATTGTCGCATTTCATTGGGTGTCTTTTCCTTCCAGTGTATTAATAATTATATTTATTTTTTGTTCTTTCAGATTTTTTTAACTGGAACAAAGTTAAGGTGCGGTACTGTGATGGTGCATCTTTAGCTGGGAATGTTGAGAGTGAAGATCAGGTTCTTACCGTATGAGTTAACTTACGGATCATGGATCCCTCCCTAGTGAACTTTTTCTTTCAGAATTTAACACCATGTTGGAATCCAAGCACATCTTTCATTTGTATGATGTTCTTTTTGCTGTGTAGAGTGGATTGAAACTGTACTTCAGGGGTCAACGTATCTGGGAAGCAATTATTGATCAACTCCTGTCTGAGGGACTTGTGAAGGCAAAGCAGGTCAATCTTTTTTAATGCTGCTTCAGTTCATGTAACCACATAAAAATGCTGGTTTTTAAAGATCTTATTGGAAAGAAAGCAGTCAATTTCTTATACTGACTTATGCCTATGTTGATTTTTTTCCCCCTCAATTTGTAGATTCATGATAGCCTTTACTTAAACTATTGATGCTCAAGTCATCTACCTAAACTGTTTTTCTTAGAACTATTTACCCAATTAAAATTTTAAAACCGTTTCTTAGAACTATCTGAAACTATTATGATTTTATTGCGCGCCCATCTAGCTTTTCATCAAATATTGTTGCTTCACAGTTGCACCTTAAAAGTATTGGCTTGATGCAGCCATTTTCTTTAATTCCGGCTTATAAGTTATGATTAGCTTTATTTAGTAGTCTTATTAGTTGATTGATAATATTCTTTATTAAATTTTTTGGTTATATGCTGGGATATATATATTCCCATGAGGAATTGAGGACGGCAGCTTTTCTTTGGTGTTATTTGGTTATTGCCTGTCTAATTTATTAAAAGGCTTTTCTCTGGTTTTGCTTTCTTTTGTTAGTTTTCTCTCTCTTTTGCTAGGGCCTGCACCATGGGTCCTACCTTCTAAAGTTCCGAACAAGATATTTAGAAGGCAAGATTATGTTGATTCTGTAAGTTGAATATTTATTGCCGGAAAATTAGGAAAAGTCTAGAAAAAGTGTTTATATTATCCTTTTTGGTTGCATAAAATTCATGTTATTGTCATAAAAATTTAGCTTGAAAAATTCTGATTGTGAAGCTGATAGACGAGACAATGTTTTTATGGCTTGATGTTATGTTATGTATGCTTTTCTTAAAATCATGCATGCTGTTATTCAGTTTATTGGGATTTTTTATGCATTGATGCTTATTGAACCTTAAAGTAACAAATGAGAATTTCTCTGACCCCTCTTCGTTATTTAATAAAGCTGTTGGTGGTATGTCGGTGTAATTTTTTAGAAAATTGTAATATATGAACCTTGGTTAACTATAATAACCTTGCTTTGATCAATTGGCAAGGGCACGCTGATGTATTACTTGAGCTTTTAATTTTCTTGATTTGTGTGAGTTGTTATTTGCTACTTCATCATGCACTCCAATCATCACCGTCACCATCCTCATCATCATACTTACGTGTTATGGGGTTTCTCTTATGAATCATTCTCCTTGTGATTTTTTAGTCAGGTGCTACCTAAAATGTGAAATTTGATTGCATTTGTCATAACACAACTTTTACTCATTGTACCTAATATAGTTTCTTTCAAATTTATTATTTGACTAGTTTATAAATATGATGATTTTATCATGTTCGGCTTGGATGCAAAAGAGCCGAAAGGAACACGATATCTAAGAATAATTTCAAACACAAGGGAATTTCAAACAATTGAATTTTCTAACGAATCAAACATGAACATACTATATTCTCGCGCAAGCTTAACTCCTTTATACCCCTACGTAGGGGTGTATACGAGCTGAGCTTAAGCGATCCCAAGGTTTGCTCGTGTTCAACTCATGCAATTTTTTTTATTTATTATTTTATTTTTTTTGTGTTTGGTTCGTGTTCAAAATAACTCGTGAATAGTCTGTTTGTGTTTGGTTTGTGTTCAGCTCAAATTAAAATTCAAATATTATTATTATTTTTTAATATTTTCAAAGGAACAAAAAATATAATAAGCTCTATTTTACCGAATCGGCATGAAGATGAAATTTTACATTTTTTCAGCTTCATTTTTACATTAATAATGGATTGAAAGTATCATTCCTCTCGGAAGTTTTGATGTGGGACTAAACCTAATTCAGAATTTTGGCGGGCTAGGGTAAGAATTTTAGGAGCATTTGCATACACCTATCATCAATGCATATAGATGGGGAATTATTGTAGAAATCTTAGGGGCATTTACGTACACGCCGCTCAATTCTTATGTATTTACACATCTAACATCTAAAGTTTTCTTTTTTTTTAATTTGAGGGGCATTTACATATATACCGCCTAATTCTTATGTGTTTACCTATCTAACATGTAAATTTTCTTTTTTACATTTATATAAATCAAATCTTTGATATCATACCAAATATATGATAATTTGAACTTGCAGATATTATTTATTTATTATTTAATTAATTCGAGCCAAAATGAGCCGAACACGATCAAACAAATGCTTGTTTGTGCTCGGCTTGCTCATAAATCGAGCTAAAAAAATTCATTCATGTTCAGTCGTTGCTTAACGAACTAATTGAACACGAGCTACTTAGTGAGCTGAACACAAGTTGTTTGCGAATGACAAACTTTTTTGAGTGCCCCTATGTATTGGTACATCTCCAAACCTTTGTTGTATAAAATCAAACTATTGAAGTTTTTTTTTTTTCCACAATCTCAATTTCAGGTGGTTTTACCATCCTTTATTATAATCACTTCACACTCTTTCTTTCTACTTTTACCACATTTGCTTCTGAATATTCATATTTTTTTCCACTCAATTCTGTTATCAACATCTTTTTTAACTAAGATACATGTCAACAATCTCTCTTGTTATTTGTTCCTAATATTAATGTTTCGTTTAGAGCAACTTATGATTTACTTCCTTTGCTGTCAGAATTTTTTAGAAGTTGCAATTTCAGTCACAATCTTTTACTTTGCTAAAATCAGCTTTCATAAAGGCAAAATTTTGATAAAACGAGGGACAAAATGGTTTAATTTCTTTCGGTGCATTTGGGGCAGCTTTTTTGCTGCTTTAATTTACAGTCTGCTGCCACATTTTTTTTGGCTACAATGTCTTTGTTTTTAGAAATATTAGTGGTGAGAATAAGCTAATCACATCTTGATCTGCTAATTTCTATGACGATTTTGCAACTTCTTGGATGGTTACGTTCCAATTATACGCTTGGTTTTTATAATCTACTTTTTCTTCCGTAAAAATAGTAAAAATTGTTATCGGAAGGGAAGCCTAATACATTTTTACAGTTTACAGGCTTTTCTTACAGGTTGTTCTGCTGGTGGTCTTGCTACCTTCATACATTGTGATAATTTCCGCAACCGTTTACCCAAGGATACCATGGTCAAATGTCTTGCAGATGCTGGCTTTTTCCTTGATGAGTAAGGTTTTATATTAGCTAATTCTTTTATTTTCTTATTTTTACCATCTCTTGTTGCCATCGTTAATGTTTGTTCTCATTTATCTTTAGAATTGCGGTTATTTTGATTTGAACTTTCTGTTTTTTGGCTTGTCTCTTTTTCCAGAAAAGACATATCTGGAAAAGAAACCATCCGATCCTTTTTTAATGAAGTTGTCCATCTCCAGGTTTGTTCACTTTTTTATGTTAGGATCTGAGGTCTATTAAAAATCAATTTTCCTTCTTGCTTATTCCCTTCATGACAAGTTTTTTTCTCAGGGCGTAACAAAAAGTTTGCCTGATGATTGTGTCACCGCACTGAAGCCGCCCCAGGCATAACCTTCTATATTCTTTGCTTGTTAAAGTTTTATTAGCTAATTGATGAATTATTCTCTTTTATTGATTATGGTGCTCAAAATTCTCATATTTGGCTCCTATGCTTTACGTTTCAGTGCTTCTTTCCTCACGAGCTTATCAAAAGAATAAATACGCCTCTTTTTATTCTCAACCCAGCTTATGATTTTTGGCAGGTAAGGTTCTTATAATTGATTTTACCTTTTATCTGTGATGTCTAATTCCTGGAATGCAGACTCTTGATAGCCATTTTTTGCCTTTCCAGATTCAACATATTTTGGTACCGCCAGAATCTGATCCTGGGGGACATTGGAGAAGATGCAGGTTGAATATTCGCTATTGTAATTCCAATCAGATTGAAATCTTGCAAGGTACTAAGCTTAGAGCATGCATATAATTCAAGAGCTATCTTTGTGTGATTTATCAACTTTGGAATCCGAGGGCGTCTACGTTTCTGCAGGTTTTAGGAAGAGTTTGCTTGATTCTTTGAGCAAATTCCAGCGACATAGCAAGGGGGGCATATTTATCAATTCATGCTTTGTACATTGCCAAACGATGAGTAATATCACGTGGCACTCTTCTGCTTCTCCAAGAATAAGTAATAAGGTAGATAGATATCTTCATTCTTGCTGCCTTATCATTTGCTATAAATTTTTGTCAATTTATGAAAACTGGTGCATGGAATATCGTGATTAAGATGCTCATTTAGATATCGAATGCAGCCTCATTCATAAAGTTAACCCCACATAATTGGGATAAAGTTAATGATGTGATGTGTTTAATATGGAAACGATTATCCTTGTTGAATTTAGAAGATGAAAATGTCCATATGAGCAAATCTAAAAGGACCTCTTCATTTTCTCGACTTGCATTGTACCTTCAACACAGGCATGCTTGGAACAATTGTTAATTTACTTTCATGGTGGCCTGAGACCATGAGTTCAAGCTACAAAAATAATTTCTTAAAATAGTAGAGGTAAGATTATTTGCATCAGGTCCTCCGAGTTTTTTATTGGGAGCTTCATCTACTAGGCTATGTAGCACCGACTAAATATGTGTCGTACCCGAGTTGGACATGTATTGGACACTGACACTTGTCCGACACACCCTGACACTTCTCAAATGATTCTGAAATGTTCTAATAAGCAATCCTTAAACTCCTCCCTTGAATTGATCGAGTATCTAGCCTCACTCTACTAAAACCAGCCTAGGGCTTTCCCCTCCAAACATAATCTTGCCGCCATGAGTTTCTCCTCCCCATCTAGCCCATTGACCATGAAATATCACTCAGCCCGATATACCCACCCATGTGTCTTCCACTTGATCATCGACATTTCAACTTCCTAACTCTAACATCTCCACCCCAACTGTTTCCCCCATGTATCGAGGGTAAAACTCCCTTTCTCGATCATAGCCATATCCTTTCCTTGTTTCTCTCCTTTCTTCTTCTTGCTCCAACCTCTTGCATAATCTCTTTTCATGTTTTGGTCTAATCGCCTCCATCGGAAATCTCTAATTCACCCCTCATTGGAGCCCTAAAAAGAGGTTAATGATGGTCGATGTTTTCCTCTTATTCCTCTTGTCCGGTCTCTTTTTCTTTCGATTTAGGCAATGAATCTTCAGTCAACCCTTTGGTAGGATTTGCAAATTGAACCACCAACGGGTCCTCATTGCATCTCATTAAGCTTCCTCAGCATCTCCTACATGCTCTTGAATCGATTGTTAGTTGCGGAAAACCTTTACTCTATCATGGATTTAAGTTTTCCCATTTCTTTCTCCAATTTGTTCTATGAATTGTCCATTCTCTTGGCCATCATTACTTCATGTCACGGCACTAGGGCACACTCGATCCTGGCTCTAGTCGAGGATCACAATTAGGGCATGCCTGATCCCGTTGCAGCCTTCCACACTATGCCTCGATCGCTTATGTTTTTCAGATAACTCAACTGCTACAGTATCGAAAGGTTTTGGTCACAACCCTATACGATCCAGTTGGCTCCCCAACAGACTCAAATTACGTTAATGTAAGTCACGATCCCGTCAACTCCCCCAGCAGGCTCAATGTAGTGGTCTTGTTGTTTGCTTCCTCTGCAAACCCCTTTTGCGCCTGTTTCGTGTGACGCTTCACGGAGGAAAAGGTGCAACTCTGTAAGCAGCAATCCTACCCTCTATATAGCAGTGATTCCATCTTTTTTCACAGGAGACGGAAGACGCGATTCCATCGCCGCCTTCCTCACCAGCTGAACTCGCAGCTCTATTGCTGGACAGAACAGGTGGTGGAGAAAGGCGCGAGTTGTGAGTTTCATTAAGCAGCGATCCTTCACTTCAGATCTTTCCCAGCTAGCTCTGATCACGACTGCATTTGAAGACGGCACGAGAGGAGGCAAAAGATGCAGTTTCAGGTCTCTGTATATCGCTTCCCAATCGCTGCCTTCCAAGCTAGCTCTAGTTGCAGCTGCTTCGTGGGGAAGGAGCAGAAGGAAGAAAAAATTGGGGGCTTTGGGTTTTTGTATGCCGATCCCAATTATCCCAAGTCCCATCATCTATGTCGTATCAAACAATCATATCTTTCTATGAGCTGAAATTGTCAAATGTGATTTGCTTTAGCTTTTGTCAAGTCAATTGATCCTCTATTTCGTCGGTCCAATTCCCAAAATCTTCAGTTTTGACACCGATTTGATATGATCTGAGGCAGAAATTTACACAATTTTCTATATAAAAATTAGGGCAAATAATATTTTATTGCATAATCAACAAACAATTTAACACGAATATTTTTACCTATAATTTGAGAGTTAGACAATCTCTCCAAATTTTTACAATTTTAGAGATAGGAAATCTCTTCAAAGCCCTAAATCTATGACTCCCAATAACAATCTCATGCACAAGCCTAACCCCCTAAACATAATAAGCCTATTTATACTTGACAATACTAATATTAAAAGACTAAATTTCCCTTAGGTTAGCACCAGCATAACATAGCAGATCCATCGAACGTAGCAAATAGGTTGGAGGGGCCACCACCAAAGGCTTAGAAGGGGTTACAAAGGTTTATTGGACTTGCAGGATACTACTGGAAGTTTGTGATGGGTTATAATTTGATTGTGTTGTCGTGGACAAAGAATTGAAGGATAACTTCTAGTGGGGACAAGTGTCCATCCGAACTTCTGAGAAATTAAAGATGGCTATGACGAGTGTGCTGGTGTTGACGGCGAGAACTAGACAAGCTAGTTTATGAGCGGGAGTCACACTACGTGATTTAGAAACAATTTCCTTTTCTCCCACATTGAGGGCAATGTGACTTTTTGAAAGGGGAATATTATTACGTCGGTCCCTAATGACAAATTAGTTTTTTCTGTGTCTAAAGGCATTTTAGTCTTTATTGGCTTAAGAGCAATTTAGTCTTTATTTGTCATTTAGTATTGTTTAGTATAAATAGGGCTAATATATTTCAGATTAGGGTTATGCATGAGATTGTTGTTGTGAGTCTTAGGTTTATGGTTTGGGAGGGATTCCTACCACTCGAATTATAGGAATTGGGAGAGATCTTCTTACTTTCGAATTGTAGATTCTTATCTTTATATTCCTGTTGAATGTTTGATGTTCTTATAAAACATATGTGTTTGCTCTAATACAACAACAACTACAACAAAGCCTTAATCCCACTACGTGGGGCTGGCTACATGAATCCTTTTTTT
>NEWO01000037.1:1158098-1173160 GCA_003013225.1 Phalaenopsis aphrodite | reverse complement strand
TTTTTTTCTAATAAAAAAAAGTTTACAAAAGCTTATATGAATAAAGAAAATCAAAATAATTAATTTAGTGTCTTCTATATTATATATTCTTTAAGAGTTCTTAACTCGATTTATGGGGAATCAGAATAAATGTGAAATTATAAGCAAGTCCTTAACATTTTTCTAGTCGGTTGAACTCATTTAGTCTACCTTCGGTCAGGAATGCCACTCAGCTATGAGCGTCGATCGAGCTTTTCCTGATTAGCTCCTAAGTCGATTGATAATCCAAATTGATTATCTCACAAGTTGGCCAACTCTTGGGTATATTATGGATCGGTCAACCAACTTATCCTCATTTGATTAGCTTCTTCTTATCTTGAATATGTTTGTTATGCTTGGATCTTTCCACACGTGTAAACCCTCTGGACCGTCCCATATGGTCAGACACATTTTTCTTGTAAATATATATATATATATATATTCGTATGTTTTCTTTCACTTGTATTTTTCATCAACTAAAAATATGTAATGTCGAAAATCATTAACCAAAATACCTTCACATAGAAAAACATTATGAGTAAATGGAATTTAATTATATTCATCCTACAAAAAACTAATTTTTATAAAAACAACTTTTGTGCTAAACAAGACACTAAACCAATCCCTCTTATATACACTACCACTATTGCCATTCTTAAAAATATTCCTTGGCATCTTCACCTCCTTGCTTCCTCTGTTCCATCCTCTCTCAGCCATGTCTCCTCCCCCTCTCTTCATCTCCCAAATCAATTCCAATCTCCTCGCACCCCAACGCACACTCCAATCCACATTACATTACTTACAGCAAACAGTTTCCTCTCCTTGCTCTTCTTCTTCCTCTTCAAATATCTCAGTTAAAGAAGAAGAAGAGGAGGAGGAGGTGATAATGAAAGTTTCTGATGGATATTGTACTCCGGCATCACCGGAGAGAAGGATTTTACCCCCAGACAATTGCCCGGCGGCACCGAAGAAGTCGAGAGTGTGCAGGAGAAGGGTGGCGGCGAGGCTCTGTTCTTACAGGCGACGGATTGAGTTTGTTCATGAGCTTGGCTTAGTTGTGTTTAATGAAACCAGACGTTTGAATAAGAGAAAGAAGATGGCAAGAGGAAGGCTGGGCGTTGCCAATTAGTGAAGTTGATAATCATGGCAACTGATGTAAGTTCTGGAAGAAAAGCTGTATTTCTATTAGCTTTTGAAGAGATTGTTAGTTCATAGTCTGTAAAATAACCTTTTTCCCAGACTTTAATTAGTATCTGTAAGGGGTTTTGATCAGTATTTTGTTAACAATTATCAGCTGCTATAGATTATTTGAATGATTAATATTTATCTGCTCAGATTATGATCCATGAACTTTGTCTAGAATTGATGGATTTGTTGCTTGCATTCATTAATTAACTTGTATAGTTTTGATTCAGCATTCATCAAAATTAAATTCTGCCACATTTTTCTGAAATAACAGACTTTTATTCAGATATCAAACATTTAAATCCAACCTTAATGGTACACAACAGGAATCAAAATTTTAAAAGAAAAAACACAACATATAAGCTGCTACAACAACCCAAATGCCAGAGTTTATTTGCAGATGTAACTGGCTAAGCAAATACAGAAGCCAACATTAAAAACTCGAACTTTTTAATAAAATGGAGGAAGAAAGACCCATCTTTTAGGATATTTTGGCCTTCCATCTTTCCCATCAAACAACTGCATGCAGAAATAAGCCAGCAATTAGAATGGGGAACAATTTAATCGAGCTATTGTAATATCTGAATCAGAACAAAAAAAAAAAAAAAAACTCACCTTATTCAATCTCTGGTGCTTTCCCACAGCCCAATTATACATGAAGTAAGTTCCAACTGCAAGAAACAAATATCCAGCCAGCGTTTGCGTCGCAATATTAAATCCAAGCCACTGATAAATCTCTGTTGCATAGTTCGCGCAAGTCACAAAATTAAACAAAAATCCCTGAGGCATCTGATACCCTCCTACACCATCAGAACCTCTCAGCTGCTTCAGAATAATGTGACAGTATAAGTTTGAGAACTGGCAAATCAAACCAAAAGTAAAACCAATCTTCCATTGCAGCTCGCTGACAGGAGAGTAAAGCGGGTGATTCACATTGTAAGCAATGAATGCAGCAAAAGTCCAGTAGTATGAACAGTTTCTGTATACATTAGAAACTGGTGATGTAGCATGGCTGAATCTGTGAACAAAGAAAGTCTCCATGATGCGCTTCAGGTAGTGTAAGGTCCAGTAATAGAAGGCGTAGGTCTGAACAGGAAGCTTTTCATTCCTTTCCTCATAACCAAGGTACTTGTACACTGGCAAGAAGTAGAAGATTGGATATATGACTAATGGCCCGAAGTACTCCCAGAAGAAGAGAGTTCTGTATGAGACCTGAGGTCCCAAATCCTTGAACACTACAGTTATAAGTTTTTCATTTCCATCTGCATAATCTGAGAGTTTTTTTCTTGGATTGAGGGCAACTGGTTTCCCATCCACTCCAGCTCTTAAGGGGAGGGTGAGACGCTGTCTAGCAGGATAGAACTTTTTACCTGTGCCACGTAGAAGAATTAGTCTCCAGAAATTTGTAATTTTTCTTGAGAATTAGAGATTACAAATATATCACTTACTCTTCAAGTAAATTGCCTGCTGCAAATCGCTCACCATTGCCTGTAATCAAAGATACCACTTTTAAATCCAAATGCTTCAAGAACAAATAAAAAAGCTTAAAGATCACATTTTTCTGCTTGCAAAGAGGAAAAGGAAAGAAGATGAAACTATCATACGGAATAATCGAGCTCCACGCCGCCATTGATGAGCTCCTTCCCATTGCGTGTAACCACGCTGACCTTCATTTCGACGCCTCTAAGCTTCAGAGCAGAACCACAGCTTCTCTAAGAAGCAACACGTCGAACAGCTTCCGTTCACTCCACACTTCTTCCTTGACGGAGAAGAGAATGGAGAAAAGTGGAATTAGAGCGCTTGCTTGCAGAGCACGAGGACTTCCTCCTCCTATTTGTAACCTCCATTTAGATGTTGACGTTTTTCTACAATGTGTTAGATCCATCTTACTCGTGCATGCGGCGGCCGTTGAAGAAGAATAATTTGGTTTTAACGGTAACTTTCTTCTTTAAATATTTCAAACGGCATATCTTCGAAAAGTAAGTAAGATATATATATATATATATATAGGCAAATTTACACATATATACTACAAAAATTTATAATATTATATAAAAAAATAATAATAATATTGATTTTCTAATTTAAAAAAATAGTATTATGATTATTATCACACTAAAATATTGTTTAAGTATTAAATTTTAGGGGTTAAATATATAAATACTTATGAATTATGAGGCATGCATGCAAATTTTTCTATATGATACATCCTCATGAGTTTTTTTTCATTATAATTTGAGTATGTGTATTATATATTCATATATAGTAATTCTCAAATATAATTGATAATATTAAAGCATGAAGGGTGTTAAAACAAAATTATTTAAGAAAGGAAAATTTACATACACCCGACTTAATTTTTATATATTGACATATCTGACCCCTATAGTTCAAAATTTTCATATATGTTGTCTCATCTATTATGCATAAAAAGATGTATTTCTCTTTTTAAAATTAAAATTATTATGTTTATTTATATGATATGAAAGACTTCGGTGGTATAAATATAAAAAATATGTATGTTAAAATGTTAGTTGCTCGTAGTTGTCGCACGTAAAAGTGTATGAATATAATATTTTCTCATGAGAGAGGAGAAATATTTGTGTACGTAAGACGTACGCAGAGTTGTGTACATATTAGGTCATTCGGATGGTATAAGTAGGTTGCACTTAGGTTACATTAAAAATTACAAGGGGTACAACTTAAGTGTAACTTATCTGTATCCTGAAAATAATCTAATATGCACGCAACTCTGGAAGAGAGGTAGAAAAGGAAGACAAATACTTGTTAAGGTTATATCTGTAAAATTTGTGGTAGCCATGCACGTGATATCTAAAAGGGAAGCAATCAAAGAAGTCGTCAATCATCACGGAACGCCGTTTGAATTGGAACGCCGTTTGAATTTAAATTCGATTCAATGTTTTGGAAGCTCCGCTTCTATTATTTTAATTGTTTTTATAGTTTTGCCCTCCGTTGAAAATTTTGATTTCATTTTAATTAATTTGGGAAAAAAATTTAGAAGTAATATTTATCTTAATATATTTAGTGAAAGGATAATTAAAAAAAATAATTAAAAGGTGTCAATCGTCATCCCCTAACTACTTTTTCCTTATTTTTCTTATAAATTTTTTAAAAATTATGTACTTATTCGGTGGTCAAATTATTTTTATGAAATAATTTTACAAAATATTTTTAATAATTTGAATATTCCAAATAAAATTTTGAAAGATATTTTTAATAAATTTTAATTGTTATTTATATAATTACAATTTTTGAACTTTTTTAACAAAATTAATGAAAAAAACTAAAATACTAATATTATTAGCATTACTAAAATACCTTTGCGGTATTAAAGTTTAGAAATGAAATATTTAAATGTGTGAGAATTAGGTGGTCTTTATGTAAATTCCCTACTATATAATACATCATTATTATGAGAATATTTTTCTTCAATATAAATTATGTGTGCTGGAAGATTCGTGTCGGTAGAGTTGTGGATTATTGTTTTAGTGTAGCACTAAAATTCAGCACACATTCAGATGAAAGAAAAACAATCAGTGGAGACGTTAGGAGTTTTTATGTGAAAAACTCGTGAAGTGAAAAATCGCTGGGATTGGCCAGCAAAAGAGTTTCACTATAAAATGATGATTACATTTGTTACCACTTGTCCCATATGCGGGATAGAGTTACTAGGTTTCCTAAGTTACAACGTCAGCGTGTGTATGAATTTGTTGCAAGGAACGAGCGGTGACCGATAGCAATCGACGGCTGGTGGTAGGTGGTGGTCGATGGTGGTCGGTTGTAGTCGATGGTAGTCCACGACAGCAAGAATGATGTTGGACTTCAGCTCTTTCTCAAGGCTGCAAGCTCTTTCTCAAGCCACAAACTCTCTTCTCATGAGAGAGTTGGGGCTCTATTTATAGAGCTCTAGGTGCAATTGATGAAGAAATATGAACCACTCTTATTGGATGACCCAGAAATTTTCCTTTGATGAAGAATGTGTTTATTGGATATTTGAGTGTCTTGACGATGTCAAAATTGAGTGGTCTTGGGTGAGTGTTGTAGAAGGTAGTTGTAGCACCAGCTTGTCAGAGAATTCGTAATTGATAATCATGATATTATTTGGTCGGGTGGGTTGTAAATGGTTGCTCCAAGATCTTTGATTGTCCAGAGATGTCATAATATGCAGTTACAAGAGTTATGAACCACACAGGTCGTAGTTGATCACGTAGGTCATGGTGGTGAGTAGTAGTGACGTCTGTGGACCAATGGGGACGGAGTTGGGAGCTACATGAGTTGTGGACCACGTAGGTTGTAGTTGGTCAAGTAGGTCATAGTTGTGGGTAGTAATGATGTGTGTAGGCCGCAGAGGTCAGATTCGGGAGTTACATAATTTGGGGACTACACAAGTCTTAGTTGGTCACGTAGATTGTAGTGGAAAGTAATGATTTTGTCCATAAGCCGCAGAGGTCAGAGTCGGGAGTTGTAGAAGCTAGGGACCATGTAGGTCTTAGTTGGTCACGTAGGCTGTAGTAGTGAGTAGTAATGATGTCGGTAGGCTTTAGGAGCAGGAGTCGATTGTTGCACAAGCTATGGACCATGTAGATTTTAGTTGGTCATATAGACCGAGTGGCGAATTATAGTGATGTCTGTAGACCGCAGGAGTCAGATCTGAGGACTATGTAGGCCATTGCTGATCACATATGACGTAGTGGTGAGTTGAGATGATGATCGTAGGCCTCAGAGTTCAGAGTCGAGAGTTGCATGAGCGTATGTGGGGTGCCTCATTACACCATCTTTGAGATACAATTTACATAGTTTTTGGGGTGACATCCCAGTTTTCAGGATGATTCGTTGTTTTGCATGTTGTTTCTTGATTCCACGTTGTTGTCGCTTTGCACGGTGCTTCGTCGTAAAAAGTAGACATCAATCGATGGTGATCGACGGCTGTCAATGAGAGGTCGTTGACAATTGGCAGCGACTGGTGGTCAACGTCAAACGGTGAATTGTGATCGGCGGTGAAGTGACATTAGACTTTAGCTCCTTCTTTGATCTTCAAGCTCTTCCCCAAGCTTCAAGCTCCCTCCTCCTCATGAGAGGGGTGGGACTCTATTTATATTGCTCTGGGAGCAATTAATGCAGGATATGAACCACTTTTATCTGATGCCCCAGAGAGATCCCCTTGATGAAACAGTGTTTATTCAATATTTGAGTGACTTACCGACGTCAAAATTGAGCAATCTTGGGCTCGTTGGATTTGTCTTGTTGAAACGCTTGATTCCACTAAATGCTCACCAAATTTGGCATTTTTTTTACATTTCAAATATACCTGGAAAACTTCTAAAAGTGGTTTAATGACTTGATCTGAGTTTGATTTGCCTCAAATTACATCGATTTTGGTAGCGTTGGGTTAAGTTATACTGTAAGTGTTGAAATTAAAGCTCTATATGACTCTTAATCAATTTTTGAAAATTTATTGCTCAAAATATTGCGTTGAAATTCTGGGTGATGCCTCATAATTTGTGTCTAATGATAGAAATTTGTTGAAGGCATATCAATAAATTTTCTTAATTTGTGTGTGCACGTGGGTGCATGCATATCAACATGTACACACGGGCGCTATATTAGACAAAAAAAAAGACATTTTCTTTCCTTCCATCTATTACTCATAAAAAAAATGAAGTTGGCATTGATCCTAAGCAGAGGGTGGCTATCTTTTGGAGAAGTGGTGTTCAAATTTGTGAAGTGGACACACATCTTCCACTTGTCGTTCGCCTTTTGCACTATTGTCTATGACTAGGTAAACTTTTGGCTTGGTCGGTTGAGCTTGGTAGGCTTCAGTTAGGTAAGGCTTACTCGAGTGGTTATGCTGAGTTGGTGCAGTCGGTTGGTTGTTCTTATCTGACTTTAGGTCGACAGGACTACTTTGATCAGCCAGATGTTACTAAGAGATAGCCTGACTATCGACCTTTGATCCCTAAATCAAGAGTTCATGTCAACAAAACATGACAAGGCAATCGAGCAAAAGGTGAATCACCGTAACCTAATAGATAACTCATTTCTTGACAGGACGGTCCTTTAGGATGTTGAAAGGCTATGTTATTGTCAATTCCTAGCCCCGATGAGAAACCTCATGGGCATCCATGAGAGTGCTAGTGATACTGAACTCTTTTCTTGAGTTGGGTTGCGACGATAGGTAGGTCAATGTTTTTTCTTGGCTCGATCAGCATTAGTCCTAGGTTCGGGTGATCTACACCTAGTTTGTCGACGGCCTCAGTTCAAGGGATTGCATCAGATCTTTCACCAATAGGCCCTATGTTCTAATTCCTTTCTTTTAAGCCACTGGGTTCTCTTGGGATTTGTGCTGACGCATTTGGCTATAACTTTTTTTTTTTGGAAGATTCACACGCCGCTCAATTGCTGTGCATTTACATATTTAACACGGTATCTAAACCTCAAATTTTATATGCATACTAAATTATCTTTGCATGAAAAGATGTACTTCGGTTTTCAACATTTAGGGGATGTTTGGTTGCAAGTAGAATTTAGTTTAAATAGGTTTTAGTAAATCCTATAAATCCAGATTCATGAAATCTTGAAGGTCTCAAATCCACAAAATTGTCTGGCATGTTAATAAGCAAATCCTAATAAATCTAGGGAAATTGTTCGACAAATTTAATAGGATTTATTAAATCTCTCTCTTCCCCGATGTTTTAGCTTTTCTAAATCCTGTCCAATGGGATTTACTAAATCCCGAATTTAAGGCAAAATGGAGGAAAAAAATAGATTTAAGAACATATAGGATTTATAAATGCCTTTTTTGCCATTTGACAAGATTTAGCATAAATCTTGTATAAAGCCAGCTTAGTATCGGCTAACAAACAGCTCTTTAAAGTAGTGGTCTTTTTTTATGTTATATGAAAGATTTGGGTGGTATAAATGTAAAAGGTATAGTTTAGTGTCAAAAATTGAACCAACATGCCAACTCGACTCGAACCTGAATTGAAAAATTTGAGTTCCCGTTGACACAAAATTTTCAGTTTGGATTTGGGTTAAAGACCCTAACCCATTTAGTTATTCATGTCGGGTTCAAGTTGATCTGCTAACCAGAAATGACCCGTCAATCCTAAATTGACTTTAGATCAACCCGCTAACCCGTAATCGACCCAAAATTCACCTGAAATTTGTGGTGAAATTGATCCAATTTTAACCCAAATTATTGCTATTCCTTTTCGGTTATACCTGTTGAGTTCGGTTTAGCGGTTTGAAGGTGGGTTGGGTTGGAACATTCGACCTGTACAATATTTGGGTCTGGTTCGGTCAGGCCTATTCAATCGGGTCAGATTCAGGTCAGACTGGGACCCGACCCACTTACCCGAATTTACCCACGCCCCACCCCCAACCCCCACAAAAACCGCAAATTTGCCATAAATAACTAAAACAAACTATTGTGCATCCTCATCCAATTTCTCAAGGGACAAGTTCTAGTCGTAATGCAATTTTAATACTGAAACCAGCTGCTTACTTTCTTTGCTGAATTTGACAATCAAGGAAGATATCCAATATATAAAAACACCAGACTTTCATTAACATTTCAGCTTAAAGATACATTGTAAGAAATAAAAACAGAAAAAAAAAAAAAGAGAGTAAAGCTGCTATATATTCAAGTTCCCAAAAGCTAGAACTTGTTCCCACATGAAACTGGCAAAGCAAACACAGTAGCCAACATTAAGAACTTTTAGATCACTTCAGTAAAATGGAGGAAGCAGCACCCATCGTCTTGTAAACTTTGGCCTTCCATCTTTTCCATCAAACAACTGCAGCATAATTTCACAAGTCAGAATCAGTAACATATTAATTTTTGCTAAAAAAATAAAAGAATAAAACTGACCTTAACCAATCTCTGGTGCTTTCCGACAGCCCAGTGATACATGAAATAAGTACCAACTGCAACAAACAGATAGCCAGCGAAAGTTTGTGTTGCAATATTGAAACCAAGCCACTGATAGATCTCAGTTGCGTAGTTTGCGCAAGTCACAAAGTTGAACAAGAATCCCTTCGGCATTTGATAGCCTCCGGCGCCATCAGGACTTCTCAGTGTTTTCAGAATAAGGTGGCAGTATAAGTTTGCGAATTGGCAAATTAAGCCAAAAGTAAAGCCAATCTTCCATTGCATCTCGCTGACAGATGAGTAAAGTGGGTGGTTCACATTATAAGCAATGCAAGCAGCAAAAGTCCAGTAGTAAGTACAGTTTCTGTAGACATTATAGATTGGTGCAGTGGCATGGCTGAATCTATGAACAAGGAAAGTCTCCAGGATGCGTTTCAAGTAGTGGAAGACCCAGTAATACAGGGCGTAGGTCTGAACAGGAAGCTTTTCTTTGGTTTCCTGAAAACCAAGGACCTTGTAGACTGGAAGGAAGTAGAACATTGGATATATGAGTAAAGGGCCCAAGTACTCCAAGAAGAAGAGTGTCCTGTATGAGACCTGAGGTCCCAAATCCTTGAACACTACAGTTATAAGTTTTTCATTTCCATCCGCATAATCTACCAGTTTCTTTCTTGGGTTGAGGACAACTGGTTTTCCATCTACTCCCGATTTAAATGGGAGGGTGAGGCGCTGCCGAGCAGGATAGAGCTTCTTGCCTGCAATCATGTGAAATGTTAAAGAATTAGCATTGATGTGGCAGAGTGAACTTTGGCTTCTTATTGATTCCCATTGAGTAAAGTGTCAAATTTAGTTTTTGACTATTTACATGGGTTTGTTTTAGTGAGAGAGTCCGCAAAAATGTTAGGGAAGTCGTAGATTCTTTAAATTGAGGCTGCAGTAGCTTTCACATGGGACTATTTCAGACATAGTGACAGAGTATGAGACTAAAATTGTCACTTTTACAAAATCTCAAACTAAAATGACATTTTCCAAAAGTCGGTGACTATTTTGACTATTTTGATTTACATTGACAAATGCAAAATTTACATGCATACCGCACAATTCTTATTTATTTACATACTAGCACCTAAAGTTTGATATTTATATTTGTTGTGGTTAGGTGTCATTAGCCTATGAATAAAAAGGTGTATTTGTCACTTTTAAACAGTTAAGCAATAGATGTATTTTTAATGTAATATTAAATATTTGAGTTTTAAGCATTTAAATATGAAAGTTTGGGTATTAGATATGTAAATAGACAAAATATGTGGGCATGTATGCTTTTACATGATTATGGAAAGCATGCTTAGCGAACGAGATAATTAATAAGGTGCCAAATCATACTCATTTAATCTTAAATTAATCAAAGGATGACTTTTTGTCGGATGGGAATGTTATTTATGCACATTTAGTCAACACAATTTTAACTTCATTCATTTTTTTTCTTCTGATTCAGACTCCCTGATACTACTCATGAATAAAAATATCACATATGAGTTGACTATATGAGTATATAGAACTACAAAGCACTGTTCGTTCATTGCTTAATTGAATAGCCAAAATACAATTTCTATCACTTACTCCGTGAGTAGATCGCCTGTTGCAGATCGCTCACCATTGCCTGCAACCAAAGATACCAATTTTAGCTTCAGATACTTTCAAAAGATCTCCAAATAAAACTAAAATTTGAAAAAGAAACTCTGCAATAGAAGTTTTACAGACTCATAACATACGCGCTGAGAACATGTTTTATAAAATATGATTGAGATCTCTTATTACTAATAAATATTCGATAGAGGCTTTAAAGATCAGGCCTTTTTTTTTTTTTTGCGAAGAACATGTTTTATCAACTTTAAGGCCCTGTTTGGCTGCATCACTGATTTACCTTAAATAGAATTTAGTAAATATGGATTTATCAAACTCATTTTGAGGGAGAAAAAGCTTTCAGGGGAAGAATAAATCTAGTAAATCCGCACAAACTCGTTGTATCTAAAATTCAGTTTTTTTATGTTTGGCTGGATTTAAGCTCTACAACACACTGCCTAGATCTTCTAGAATTTTATAATTCGTACTATGTCTTCAAATCAATCGCCATAGATAGTCTTACAACATTGACTTTCCACGGAAGGAAACAAACAGCCGCAAAGAAAGGAAGAAAAAGTTTCCCAGTGCTGGTGGGTGAGGTTTGACTTCTTCAAACAGTTAATATTTGTTTTATTTCAGGTTCAGCAAATTAAAAGAGCTTTCCGCCATGATATTATTTGAAAAATCTCTCTTTTGGAAGGTAGCAACTGCAACAAAAGCTTAATCTCATTACTAAGCCTTTGCCTTTCAAACCTTCCTAAAAAAACTATAATCATTCCCTAATTCTGTATCAAAACATGATTAATCTTTTCATACATAAACATTAAAATCTAATAAATTATACATTTTTATTGAATTTATTAGAGCTCAATTAGAGGAAAATAAAATAAACAGCAGCAGCAACAACAGCATTCTTACCGAAGAATCCAGCTCCAACCCCTTCATAATCTCCTCGCCATTACGTGAAACAACATTGACCTTCATTTCTGCTTTCAAGATACGAAGCAGAACAAAGTTCTTTTGAGCAAAAGGTCGAACACCTTCCTCGCACAACACTCTTTTCCCTTAAAGTCGGAATCAGAGAGGAGTTTCTCAGTAGAAGGTGAGGACTCCTCTTCGTAATCCATCTCCTATTTATAGGGGTTTTGTCAGGCCAAAATGTAAATCTCCAAAAGCGGAAATTGAGATTTATTTTTTCTTTATTTTCGCTGACTTTAGAGCTACAAATGGACCATGTACTGACCATCTAAATTTTTATATTTATATTTATAATATAAATTTTAAATATTACCTCAAAAATATCATTTTTATTTATTTATTTAAAATAAAATATATATTTATGACATTAAAATATTACAAATATAAATATGTAAACACGTATAGATTTTAAGTAGTATTAATCAAAAATATATGTTAATGAAACACCAATAAATTCAAATATATTCACTTATAAAATAATTATTCAAATTAATATTCAATTGTGCTCTTTTTTAAATTAAATTTTTTTTTTATATTTTAAAATTTTTTATTTTTTGGTTTTAAATATAAGAAATTATTTGTTTTAATATATTTATGTGCATGTTCTATATTTTTAAAAATAAAATAACTTAATTTTTAAGAACAGTAAAAATAATTTTTAAACTATCGCCCGCCACAATTTGCCTACCAACTGCTGCTTGCCAACTTGTTGACGGACAAGCAACAGGCGGCCAACCTCCTACGTTGCTTAGTCCAGCGTATTTTAATATTTACTTTTAATAAATATGGAAAAAATAAATATTTTAAATTTAAAAAATATTACAAAAAAAAATCAGAAGAGCGAAAGGACGTTCATGGAAAAGTGAGATATAGTACTCTTTAAAATTCTAGTGTTGCAATTGAAAAAATTTTACATGAGGAGACTCAGATGTCCGGACAACAATCTAGATGAAGTAAAGGAGGAGGGGATGAATCCGACCTCTGCCCTCCTAGTTGCATCCGAGCCGTTGCCCGGATATCCAGAGTCCTGATGTAAAATTTTCTCGTTGCAATTAGAGGTATAAACGAGTTGAGTTGAACTCAAGCGATCCTTGACTTTGAATTTGAGTTTGATTAATTTTGTTGAGTTTTGAGCTGAACTCAAACTTGGGGCTGCAAGTTCGAACCAGCTCACGCTTGGTTGATATGCAGAAAAAAATAATATTATTTTAAGATGATATTATATTAAAATGATAAATACATTGAGCAATTATAAGAGAAATAATAATAAATCATTTAATATAAATATAAAATATTATTTTACAAACATTTTTAATGATAAAAACTTCAAATATAATATATTTTGATTATACTTTATATATATATATATATATATATATATATATATCGAATGGGCTGGCTTATGAGCTAACTAGTCGAGTAGGGGTAGACTTGAGCTTAACTTGTTAGCTCATCAAGCTCAGAATTGTATTTATGGCTTTTATATAATGAGTATATTATGATGATTTGTTTCTTTTTTGGGGCTTTTCCTATGGGAGAGGTATGATGAGAGGTGTTTTGTTGTAACCCCAAACCTTTTTTTTTTCTCCTCATCCGGTACTAATAGAATCTCCGTCCTCATAGACGTAGGCTTAGGCGAATCTATTTAACACCGAACCACTCAAATCTGTATGCTTCAATGTTATTGTGTGAATTTCTACGCATCTGTATTATTTTCGCATAACACTCAGTTCATGAGCCGAGCTCGAGTCAGCTCAGTAGTCTGCTTGTTACCAACACCCCTAATTGCAACCCTCTTTTGTTTGAACAAGTTCCCCACCAGAGTATACAAGTGAGATCATGTCAATAGGCAGGGTACACACCTCCATTGTCAAAGCTCTGTAAGAGATTCACATGTATTTATCATATGTAGGAAAATTATATTCATTTAAGTATTAGAATGCAAAAGCATATTTTCATTCCGCATCCGGTAATTAATGTCTGCAATGCGGGCTTCGTTTTCTTCGGGGAATGAGGAAATTATTGGTACAGTAGACTCCTCTCTGTGGAAATAATGTTACGCGATGATGGCGACGTCTACCTACAACTAGTCCCGACGTGTCCTCATATATAGATATAAATATAATCCATATTAAATTTTGACACGTTTCAACGAGTAATCGGAATCCGGGAAAAATATTACATAATGACTTCTAATGTCGAGCTACATTCGGAGTCTATTGATATGCTGACAAGTGATTTCAAGGAAATACACGTGCTTTCCTTTGATTCAGACCGGTAACACAAAAGAATACTCATCTTGTGTTATTTTGTATTATTCAGGTGTTATTGTAGTGGTATTGACTTGTTATTGTGTTATTATAACACCGGAATATTTTCAGAACATAATAACACATCAAGAACACCACAATAATACATGAATAAAGTCGAATAACACATGAGGAATATTCTCTTGTGTTATCGGGCTGTATCACAGGAAAACGCGCATGTTTTCTTGAAGTCACGTGTCTGCATATTAGTGGACTCCAAACACTCTACGTTAGATGTCCTGATGTAATATTTTTCCCCAAAGAACGAGGGCAAAAAATTTGAGTTCTAAGAAACTAATTAAATGATATAATTTTTCAAAAATTTGTGTACATAATAACATAATTCTTATTCATTTACATAACACCTAACATTTGAAATTTATATTTAGAACATTCCATAATTTCATCTTTTTTTTATTCAAAAGAAGAGTCAATATGATGTACTTGCAATCACATAGCACATTATTTTGCTCAAGTAGGCTGCATTTTTTCTCTTGCTAGATTTTTTGATGTAAAAATTATGATATCTCCTCATATTATTTTTCTTTTATATGTGTTTGTGACACATCTTCGTGTAACACTAAGAAGTTAAATTATTACTGTCATTGTGAATCTTCAGGCTCGTGATAATAGTATTTACATATGAAGTCAAAGATTTGAGTGCTATGCACATGAATATAAAAGCTTAGGTGTTCAACATATAAATATATAAGAATTATGTGCATGTAAATGCCCCAATTTTTTATATATCTAAAAAAATGGCATGTGTTCTATAATAATAATAATTGATATGCCACTAACAAATTTTTATCATCCGACATGAATCTCGAGCAAGTATTTTGGGCAAAAAATATTTAAATCTTGATAGAAAGTCATGCAGAACTCCGATTTCAACAAATTTATAATTAAACTAACCGAGTTGATGAGACGGACCTAATGATATTAAAGTTAGTCCAATCCGAGAAAATCAATCCCATATCAAGTTATTAAACAATTTTTGGAAGATTTTCGGACACATTTGAAATGTCAAACGAATGTCGAATTCAGCTAGTTTATGG
>NEWO01000037.1:1146122-1157878 GCA_003013225.1 Phalaenopsis aphrodite | reverse complement strand
AAAATCAATCCCATATCAAGTTATTAAACAATTTTTGGAAGATTTTCGGACACATTTGAAATGTCAAACGAATGTCGAATTCAGCTAGTTTATGGCCGATTCGACCTTCTCAACAAGACGAATCCAACAAGCCCAAGATTGCTCAATTTCAACATTGTTAAGGCATTCAAAATGTCTATCAAACGTCATCCAATAGAGAGAAGCTCTCCGGACCACCTAATCAAAATGATTTATATTGCATTAATTGCACTCAGAACACTATAAATAGAACCCTCCCCATCACACGAGGAAGGAGGCTTGAGAGAGAACTTGAAGCTTTGAGAAGGAGCTCAAGTCCAACATCATCCCTGCCATCATTGATCGTCGTCGACCATCACCGACCGTCGTCAACCGCCGCCCACCTCCGTCGACCACTGCAGGCCGCTGTCAACCACCGTCGATCACCACTGACCTCCGTCAACTACCTCTGGCTATACGCCGTCAGTCAACGTTGTAACTTGTAAAATCTAGTAACTATTTCTTTTTTATGGAACAAGAGGTCTCTGTAATCATAAATCAATAGTGGGTTTTTATAACTGGATCAGACCCCGTGATTTATTCTTTTTACGGGTTTTTCACGTAAAAATTTATGAAGTTGTCATTGTTTATTTCTCTTTCATCTGTGTGTGTATTGAATTCTCGTACAATATTAAGACAATAATTCGTTACTCTATTGCCGCGGATTTCCTAGCACGCATCAATAATAATAATAATAATAATAATAGTTATAATTATAATTAATATGAATGAGGTTTTGCCCTTTAATGTTTCAAACAATTTTCTTAATTTTTTCTTACGCTTGATTATGTTCTGAAAAAAACTGTTTGAGGGTGGATTACTTTTATGATATGTTTCACATACTTACCCCATCAATACACTGAAATTATTGTATAATATAATTAAATTATTAGATAAATAGAATAAAATCATTAGATAGTATAACTAATACATTAGACATTCACAAATATATAATCATAACATTAAAAATACAGTAAATTCCAACATCTCCAGCAAATCTCCATCGTCGGACAAGTATCTTGAGAAACGACATAGATCTCGATGCGATTTTTAAAGTAAAAAACATTCAAACCTCCATAAAAACTCATCCAGAACTCTGATTTTAATAAACTTACAGTCAAATTGACCGGCTCAACAAGAAGAACACAATGTTACCAAAACTAGTATAATCTAAGTTAAATCAAGTTCATATCAAGTCATTAAATCACTCTTGAAAATTTCTCAGCAAATATTTAGAAAGTTAAATGAATGTCGAATCTAAAAAACTTATAATCGAATCTAGCGTCTCGACAAGAAGAAATCAACGAGAGTAAGATTGCTCAATTCTGACATCGTTTAGGCAATCAAATGTTCATTGAACGCCATGTGATTAAAAGAAGTTCTTCGGGCTGTCCGATCAAAGTGATTTATATTCATACATTCATTGCACCTAGAACACTATAAATTGAGTCTCACCTCTCTCATGAGAGGAGACTGGAGGCTTGAGAGAGAACTTAAAACTTTGAGAATGAGCTAAAGTTCAATACCACTTCCGCCACCATCGATCGCCGTTGGTAGTCATCGACCACCGTCGACACACACTGACAGTCGTCGAAAGCCGTTGATCACCGTTGACTATTATCGACAGCCATCGAACACCGTCGAGCACTACTTTCGCCGTCAACCACCGCTAACCATCATGGACCGCTGATCACCATCGACCACTTTCACTCACTGTCTACCATCGCCAATCAGATGACGCCAGTCGACGTTGTAATTTAGAAAACTTAGTAACCCCATCTTATTTGTGGGACAATGGATCTCTCTAATCATCAACATTTAGTAGATCTATACATCTGGGCCAAAATCCCATAGTTTTTTCTCTTTACGGGTTTATCATATAAAATTTTCTAGTGTCATTACTGATTGTTTTCTTTCACCTGAATATATACTGAATTCTATACAACATTAAGACAAAATCATTACTCAACAATTACGAATTTTCCAGCACCATGAGTATTTATAAAAAGATTTCTATTATAAATGGCTATCACTTCATCATGTGTATTATTTTTCATCACGTGCCGAGTCGAGAAAAAGGTTCATTCTTGCAGCAAAACGAGTGCCGACAATTTCTTAATGCTTCTAAAAAACATTATTATACTTTTTTTTGGAATAAAATTTTATTATTCTGTCGAGCCTTTTTTGAAAAACGCTTTTTTGTTTTATTTTATTGTGGTACGTGTCAAAATTCCGCCCATTTTGACATAAAATTCACATGGTAAATAAAATTTTAATATATATATATATATATATATATATATATATATATTTGACTCTTCAGGACAGATGTAATGACTTATCTGGATTAATGAATTCCTTTTCAAAGCTTCTAAGGAAATATATACATTAATAATTTTTAAAATAAAATAAGAAATTTTCTAAGATTTTTATTTTTTAATAACATTTTTTCGCTGTTGAATTATAATTTTTTTTTATATAGATTAGAGTTTATGCAAGGTAATCTTAATTTTATTTTTTTGGGAGTTTATATATATATATATATATATATATATCATTCAAAATATTAAATATAATATATTAAATGCACCTAATATTTAAGAATTCTTTTTTTTTTCAGGTAAAAGTTAATTAGTTTTTGAAATTTTGAAAGTGAATCATATTGAGCCAATTGTTTTCTTCGTCCAAGTTGAATTAGTAATAAATATAAAATATATTTTTATTTAGGTATAACTCATATACCATATAAGGGACAGATGCTGGAACGTAACAGAGCGGAGCGGAAGAATCTATCAAATCAGTGAAATTTTGTTATGTGGGTTGGAGATACATGGGCAACGCTCCGCGGTACGGCATAATATGTAATTACAAAATTACTCATTTATCGTTCCGCGGAGCGTTGCCCTCCGCTTCGCTCTACTTCGTTCCAGCATTTGCTTATATATATATATATATATATATATATATATATATATATATATATATATATATTGTGTGTGTGTATACATATATACATGTGTGTGTGTGTGAACTTATTAAAATGCACATTTGTGTGTGTACATATATACATGTGTGTGTGTGAACTTATTAAAATGCACATTTAACTGAGATGAAATTAGCCATGGTTAATTTTAATTTTAATTTGATTAGGAATATAAAAAGTTATCAAATAAATTTGGATTAATGAAACTTATTATCAACCATAATTAGTGCTGACAGATGTTGACTTTTTTCTTTTGGGAATAAGATGTTGACTTTATGCATCTTAAATTTTCATTCCAAAGAGTTTAATTTATATGGACGCATTTATTTGCAATGAATCAAGTGGGAAACTGGGACTCCTAAATTGTCTTAACGTAGAATAAAGTTAGACAAGTTGAGCAAATTGTTTACACAAAAGACCAACTGTGCCTTCGGCCTACTTCAAATTGTATCAAACGTGCCAAAACTATTTTGCACAAATTATTAAGATTATTTGCAAACAAACCATACAATTCCTAAGTATTTATATATTTAACACCTAAATTTCAATTTTCTTACACTTATAACAGTGAATTCTTTCATATTCATATACTAACATTATAGGTAGAGTGGTATAAATGTAAAAGTTAAGCTTTAGATGGTAGATATGTAAATATACAGAAATTGTGCAGTACCCACGTAAATCTTCTAAATTATTATTAAGATGTGACCAAAATAAATAAATAAATAAATAATCTACGTCAAGACATTCTAATATAAATCGTATTAAAATAGGATGAAAGTTGTACAATTTATTTCTAAGATTAGTGATATATAGTTAATGATCCTTCAAGGCACAAATCTCAAAGCAACTTGTGTCGCAATTTTTTTCACAAATTAAATTGACAAATATTTTAAATAAAATAAACAATGCAAAAAAGAATCATTTTGGCGGCGTTTATTTAAAGTCATTTTTAAAAAAATACTGCTAAAAATATTTAAAAAATACATTAAAATATTTAAAATCGTTCTTAAAAATTTTTTGTATCTAACACTCCCTAAACTCTTATTAATAAATTAAAAAGCTATTTACATACATATGTCTTTATTTTTATTAATTTTTATATCAAACACGCCCTAAACATTAATATTAGAAACACTCCACCCAATTTTCTCGACTATAGCATCTATCACTCTTCTTACCTTCTTGGTGGTTGCTGCCCTTCTGCCGAATTTCTTGCGAGTTCTCGAGGTAGTCATGAGATGGTGATGTACAGTAAACTTTAAAACTCTCATCTTTTCTATGTTACCTTTGTTTTGCCTTGAATCCCATTTTTCTCCCATCATTATTCTATGTGCGCTCCGTTCTTACTAGAAACTATTGAGGAAGGTAACCTCATCACTTTTCACCCTCCTCCCACTGATGGCAGTCTAAATAGATCATTGTTCATGAACAGTTCTTTCTCGATTCGGTAAGTTGTTAAATATATGAAACATGTGACTTACCTACCTCACCTATCGTGCCTCACTTATCGCGTCTCACCTACCTCTCTCTCGTTTTCTTTAAATAGCCTCTTTTAGCATGTCATAAGTGCTAAGTCAAGCTCTCTTAACCCCTCCGCTGCTTACTAGAGGATGTAAATAGATGACTACCTCTATGGGAAGAAACTTCATATTCCGTTATTGGGAAAGAGTCGAAAAAGATGGAAGAGGCGGAATGGAATATGTAGGATCGATAGGTTTTGGAGGTTATACAACTAACTCTATCAAGATCCATTGTCAATAACATTATTAAGGAGATGACTACTGCAGATCTCAAGACGGCTTTATTATGTATGTATGAAAAGCCATCGACAAATAACAAGATGCACATGATGAAAAAGTTATTCAACTTAAAAATGGTGGAATGTGTGTATTGCTCAACACCTGAATGATTTCAATATCATTACAAATCAATTGTCGTGTGTTGAAATTGATTTTAATGATAAGATATGTGCGCTGATATTGTTGGATTCATTGTCAAATAGTTGGGAAGCTATGAGGATGGCATTTAGCAATTTTGTAGGTAAATCTAAACTGAAATATGATGATATTTGTGATTTGATTTTGGCTGAGGATATGCGCAGGAAATATTATGACGAGACATTGGGTTCAAGCTCGGCACTGAATGTTGATTTCAAAAGGAGATCACGGGACAGAACCTCAAACAGAGAAAGATCAAAATCAAAGTCTAGTTAACAGACAAACTGTTGGAATTGTGGTAAGGTTGGCCATAAAAAAGGAATAGTAGGAATCCTAAGAAGAATGATAATATTAACGCTAATGATAACTGAAGATGTGTTATTGTTGGTAGTTTACAGTTCTGTTGATAACTGGATACTAGTTTCAGGGGCTTCCTTAAATACATCTTTCCACCGGGAGTTAATGCGGAATTATATTGCGGGTGACCTTGGGAAGGTATATCTGGCTAATGGAACGGCTCTGAACGCGGTGGGGACGTAAGATATTGATATTGCACTCCCTAACAAGAGCAAATGGACTTTGCAAAAGGTCAGACACGTTTTTGAGTTGAAGAAAAACCTCATCTTTGTTAGACAACTCAATGAGTGTGGTTATTTAATAGTGTTCTCAGAAAGCACCTAGAAGGTTACCAAAGGAGCATTAATACTAGCTCAGGGTAAGAAAACTGACACACTAGATATGACTTCAGGTTTACTCTAACATTGTTGCTATTTGCAGAGAGCACGACAGATGTGCGACATTGCATGCTTGGTCACATGAGTCAGAGCTATAAAGAAATCTTGCAAAATGAAAATTTAAGCAAGCGAGAGTTGTACATGAAGGATAAGACGAATTCCTTGTCTGAGAATCATACTTGGGAGCTGACAAAACTTTCACCATAGAAGAAAATATTACAGAATAAGTAGGTGTACTGGTTGAAGACTACGCTTGATGACAGTAAGACATACAAGGCTGGACTTGTTGAAAAGGGCTTTCAACTGAGGCAGGATATTACCCATACAGTGAGATTTGTAAGCAGATGCAGGAGTAACCTAGAAAAAAGCTTGGAGTTACAAGGCTATGTCGACACTGATATGTCGACTAAGAGTGTTACTCTTGAGAAACTAAAGTTATGCTCGACTTCAGTTGGTTTTGCAATGTGAAGACATGAGCCATAAGTTGCAAAGCTGGAGGAAAGTGGAAGAAAATAGAAGAAAAAAATCAGCACAGCGAGCAGATGTGTAGCATGTAGGTGGTGCAGTCAGTGTCTCAGCCTCAAAGTGGGAGAATTGTTAAATATATGGAGCACGTGACTTAGCTACCTCACCTACCGTGTCTCACCTACCGCGCCCCGCCTACCTCTCTCCACCAACCCCTCTCTTGTTTTCTTTAAATAGCCTATTTTGGCCTATCATAAGTGCTAAGCCATGCTCTCTTAACCGCTCTGCTGCTTAATCCCTCTGCTTCTTAAGCTTGGCTGGACAAATCTTACAAGAAAAGCTTACGGTGGAGAGCTAAGATAAAGAAATGAAGAGAGAAAGGGAAAGATAAATAAATGAAGTTTTCTTGTAAACGTAGAGACGCTCGACGGTGTAATTTTTTGAAGTAATAAAATCCTCTGCAGCTCCATGAACATAGGCAAATTAGTCGAACCACATAAATCTGTGTGTTATTTTCCGGTTTGCAACTTTTGGATACGGTTTTTTAAATTTATTATCGTAGTTTTTCGCAACAGAAGTAACATGTGCTCAAATCATTCCTTAACTAAAAGAGCCGAAGACGAACAATACTTTGCTCGATCTTATTTGGCTCATTTTAACTTCAAAAATAAAAGAATTATATATACTAATCATGTAATAAGATATTATATATATTATTCGTTTAACAATATATTATATATATTTATACATAAACGTAAATCATAACAACTTGTGCGTCCAAACTAAATCTATTTTTTCTAATTAATTTTAACCCGGAAATTTCTAGCCAAACATAAGCCGAACAAGAGTGGTACATGCGATAAGTGGAAAGAATTAGGTGATATATACGTAATATTAATAAAGTTTAGGGTATGAGATAGATAATAAAAATAAAAATAATAATAATAATAAGAAGGTGGTTTATATATAAATCCCCTTAAATTAAAATAAGCATGATGGAAGGGTAAAAATGAAGCATTAACTGCCATGGTGTCACGCGTCATGTCAAATTACTTTAAATTATGGATTATAATTAAAAAAACTAATGTGTCAATAAATTAATCTAATTGAAAAAAAGAGATTAATATTTTTTTTTAATTATTAATTTCTTAGCGTTAGCTGACCTACAAAAATATATATTTATATATATACTTTTATTTTATAATTACCAAGCAGTAGATATGACACTTCTGACATAGCTTTGGAGTAAAATATATATAATATATAACGTCACGTTTCCTTTCTTGTATATTATTAACCTACTCGTAAATAAAAAAATAAGTAAATTTGACAAAATTTCTGGCCGGCAATATAAATAATTGAATTGTGAGGGTGACATTTGTAAACTTTGTCATGCACGTGACATCCAATGGAACCGAATTGTCCGTAGCGGTTCAGGGATTGGTGGGCTTTGATTTTTCAGTAAAGTTGTGTTGACTTCACGCGAGTTGAAAAAGGGGTATCGGTGGCTAACGTTAAATTACTAAAATATGCCAAAAGAGCAGTAGACGTGGAAAAATTGCATAAATATATACCTTCATTATTCATCATGGTAAAGTTGTATTTCGGTAGGTCCCATTTTTAATTTTTTTAAAAAAATAATTGATTGACGGTAGGGATCGGACACCGTATGCATGCATTTCTGCATACAGTGTCTGTATGAGATAATTTTTCGAAAACGTGAGAGTGACGACACGATATGAAGAAATAGAGGAATATATAATTACATAAAGATCACACGAAAAATTGATATTTACAAAGCAATCACGATGCATCTAGAAGTGTGATGATCAAATTATTGAGAATTTGATAAAAAAATTATGGGCATGTGGTTTTATCATTATTTTTTTTAATTGAGTAAGAATTTGAAAAGTGGGTGAAAGAGGATGGGGTTGATATGTAAATAGAAAGTGTTGGATGGTCTATATGTAATCACCCAATACAAGTAAATAATATGTGAAAGTGAAGTTGGGTAGAACAATTCATAAAGTAGTTGGTGAGAGTCAATGAGATGAGTGTCAAATCATATGACATGAAAATTGAATTCAAATTTGATATGAACTTTTCTTATAAAACCCTACATGTTTAGACTTTGAATGGAGTAATTATTAGTGATATATTATAAAATCAATATTGTTTTTTAATTAAACAAATATTTTGGTGAGAAACAAATGTACTTCACAATATATCAAATTATATATTTTCTTAAATAATGATATTTTATAATATCAATATAATTTTCTTAATATTCTTAAATAGTGATTGGGTCATGTACATCCCTTAGAAATTCTATCTTTCAAAATTGAAATGTCATGCTGAGACAAACCAAAAGACATTAAAAGAAACTTGATATAAGTTCAAGTGAGCCTAAATAATGCACTTAAAGCATAATAGCAAGCTTTGGGACATATTTTCAAGGATCAAACCATCTTAAAAAATAGCAAACTTATCGCTACGAGACAAATCTAACGAGCCCAAGATTTCTCAATTCTGAAATCAACAATTCACTTAAATAGTTGTAAAATATTATCAGATAAAGGGAATCTCTTAGTTCAATGGAGTGGTCCAGGTTTGCAGTTCAAGGGTCTGCAAAGCCTTATAACACGTCTAAATAGTGGAATCATTGTTTTTTTCCCATTAAAGCTTTTTACATGGAAACTTTAGGTGCCCCCTCCATCAGTTTTTTTCTATCTGTGTGTGAGATTATCCTATAATGTTGAGATGTTAATATATAACTCTACCATCATGAAGTTTCTGACATGCAATGGGGTCTATTGTGATTGAACAATTTTGTTCAAAAGTTTTAGCAACTATAATGCTTTATCATGGTTGAACTTTAACTAATTTTATTGACTATTAAAAAATTTATGAGAATATAGTAAGAAATTAACATCTTAGTTCTACATGAATATCAACACACACACGGCTAAAATAAGACTTACAAGAGAATATACCTTGAGTGATGCTATAATAGGGGTTATGGTGGCATGTGTCCCCACTAGCTCAACTCAAAACCATGTTTTTATCATATAATGTAAGAACATGCCCACATCTTCCAAAAAGCTTCTTTAAATATAGTCTAAAGTACATAACCATATAGTAACACAGCTCTCATGCTTCTCAATACTATAGTCATATTTTTAACACTTCTATAAAACTCTGGGACTAAACTAAAAATGCTCATGTAAACAGTCAGAAACTATACTGGCGAAAATAATTTGCAAGGAAAAAAAAATTTGTTAAGGATTTATGGTCTGAAACTAAAGTAAAATATATTTTCTTCAAAATTATATATATAGGACATATCCGTTAAGAAAAGAAAAAAATAAATGGAACAGATAATTATGATGCCATAAAATTGCCAAATCGGTTTTTTTTTTAGTATTACAATGAAATATTGTTTGTATTCTCATATTTATATTGTAGGGAAATTTACATACATATCAGACAATTCTTATAGATTTACATATACATTATCTAAAGTTTGATATTTACATTCATAGAATTTTGTTGTTATAAACTAAAAAATATTTACTTCACCTCTAAAAAAAATTAGTCATAATAAAGATGTAAACCACATGCATGCAAACATTAAAATTTATGTGTTAGATATATTAATATGATGAAATTGTGTGGTTGCAAGTAAATACCCCATTATTATATTGGTGCACTACTACATAGTTCTAGAATGTGCTGAGAATCAATAAAATATAATGTTCAAAAATCAAAGTACTAGGAGTTGAATGTAGACTGAATGAGGTGTAATATTGCTTCATAATTTGAACTATGAACATGTTCAACGGTCAACTCAGAAATTACACTGGATTTGGTTGTTGAAATAGTTTGATGGGAAGGTCAACTAACTGATATTGTCAATGAGATGGCATGGGCTTGATGACTCCCTCAGCGACCTTCACTTGAACAAAAATTATGTGTTTTAAGTTTTGCATATTTGCATTTCAAGAAATCAAAGAGTCAAAAATGCAAATATGCAAGAGTAATTTGTAGAGTTTTGGGTGGCTTAATGCCATCCATAAGTAGCCTAAGAAAATTTATATTTTTAATTTGAAGGAAGTTGTGGAGTAAATTGAACTATAACCAAATATGAAGCAAAACTTTGAGGAGAGACTCACAAAACAAGATAACACGTGATTTAACGTGAAAAAATTCAAAAACGGAAAAAAATCACAAAGTCATGCCACATCGTGAAATCTTCTGTGAGAAAAATGAGGAGGACCGTATAAATTATACTGCACTTAAACCTCTCTGCACCCTTGGATACATAATGACACTTACAATCAACTAATTGCACGTCATGGACAAAACAAAAATTTTAAGTGAAAATGGCCCAAAGTCGGTTACAAGCGTCGAGGCACTCCAAAGGCTTTAAAGGGGCATTGTGGTGCTACATTCGAGTTTTGTAGTGTCTGCTATCTTTCTGGCGTTGGGGTTATTCTAACTCTGTGTTACGTTGTTGCCCCCAAACAATTTAATAGATTATAAAGTGACGACCATTCTTTTAGTCATTAATTCACTAAAGATATTATGATACAAAATTATCTTTTAGGTTGTGCAGTGCTGTAAATCTGTAATCTTTGGCAAACAAAGTGTTCAGCTACTTCTCTGCCAAAACTACCTAAAAGATTTACATACTATTGACTGAAAACAACAAGGAAGATTTACATACACACCACTCAACTCCCATGTATTTGCATATCTAACGCCTAAACTTCAATTTTTACATGCATGCCATCTTATCCATGCATGAAATGATGTTGATGGTACATTCGATGTGATATGAGAGATTTTGGTGTGGTATAAATCTAAAAAGTAAAGTTTACGTTTTAGATATATAAATACACAGGAATTAAGGAAGAGTTAATCACAGGATTCGCTCACATTTCTCCTATTCTGATATAAGTTACGTTCTGCTATTTTCCTCTCTAACCTTATTGTTGTGTCTTCTTGGAACACAAGGCCAGCAATGCTAACCAGATTTCTCTTCTGCAAGAAATTGAAGGGTTTCAAGGAGTTAGATTAGAGAAAAACTGAGATTATGATTTAACTATTTATAATTTTAAAATTGTGTTAGCTTTAGATTGGTTGGATTTGAAAAGAAATTTTCAGCAAGTGTAAGAATTTTTTTTTTCTTACTTCAAAAGAAATGCCTGAGAAAATGCTCTTCTTGTTGATATTAATTATAAATATATTACCATTATAAACATTCAAAATCTTATTTTTTAAAGATAAAAGTTTATTTTTTTACAAAAATTAATATTTCATTATGAAGTATTTTTTAAGGGAATATGATCATAATTTTTCTTATAAGTGAATATTCAGAAAATTTCAATTATTTCTATTTTTGATATTATAAAAATATTAATAAAAATATTTAAAATAAGTGAAAATTTTATAACCCAAATGTTGACTTCTTCTATCATACAAATATATATATATATATATATATATACGTGCAGATATGTGTACCAAAGGCGTACTTAAAATGTACTCGAGATGTACACCCCTAATCTCCACATT
>NEWO01000037.1:1132993-1145997 GCA_003013225.1 Phalaenopsis aphrodite | reverse complement strand
CTCTCTCTCTCTTTATGTGGGCCTATTATTATGTGGGCCTATTCTTAGTAAATTTATGTAAAATGTACTTTGTGAAAAGCGGGCCTATGCTTACAGTATTCTTGGGTTGGGTAGCTCCACTATAGTTACAAGCAGTCATAAATTCGTGTGCTCATTCAATTGAATATCATTGTAGCATAGTTTAATTTATTCTCTATTATTGAAGAAAATATTGCATTAGTACTCCGCAGGTAGAGTTACGTGCGGAGTCCAATAAAATCAAACAAATGTGGTGGTGACAAAAAAACATAAAATAAAAACTGTCTGGTAACACGGACAAATATTCTTCTCGTGTTATTCAGGTGTTATTGTGTGTTATTCATGTGTTATTGTTTGTTATTCATATGTTATTGTGGTATTATAATACCGAAAATATTCCCATAACACAATAACACATGGATAACATACAATAACATCTGAATAACATAAAATAACACGTGGGAATATTCCCCCGTGTTATCGGGCCGATTTTTTTTTTCAGTCACCTCCTCGTGGCATGATTTCATTTGACTATACACGTAACTCTACGTGTGTAGTCTTGATGCAATACTTTTTCACATATACTGTTTTAAAAATTATTATTGGATTTGAATTACGGGTGCAACTTATTTCAAAGGGGCATTTTACATACATTCCATACAATTCTTATGTATTTACACTTCAAACATCAAAATTTTAATATTTACATTCATAACACTCAAATTTTTAATATCATCTATCTAAAATAAAACTTTACTAACTCTTAAAAACCAAATGAAGTGAAAAACATCTTTTTAATGTAGAGGATTAATGTGTTATAAATATAGATATCAAACTTTAGGTGTTCGATATGTAAATGTATAAAAATTGTGTGGTGAGATGTAAATTTCCCTATTTTTATAAAGATAAAATAAAGAATTTAATGATTGAATAAGCTAAAAATTGCCAATTAGCCCAAAACACTGAAGTTTAAGTTGAACAATTCAAACTAACAATAAACAAAGTCTACAAATAATTGTTTTAAGTTCGGGGCATTACATGCATACCACCCAATTCTTATGCGTTTACTTGTCACAAGATCCGTACAAGTGCTATCAACCTGAGCGGCCCATTTAGACAAAAAAGAGGAGCCGTCAAAGCTTGTCATCACTATAATCACGATGAAGTCAATAAGAGGGAGATGCTAAACCTTAGTGAAGTGTAACAGTGATTTATCCTGCCTGTTGGCCTAGCTTCACCCTATCAATTAGGGGTGTCGATTCAGATCAACGGATAGGGTTAAAAACTAAGACCCGAACCTGACCCTAATCCTATCTGAATAATAAATAGGTCGACTTTTTTTACCCGAAGCCGATTCAAAAAATATTCTGGTTAACCCTAACCTGGATTTTTTCAAGTCGTGTTGACGTGTCTGGTCAATTTTTGACACTCATATTATCAATAGAAAGTTCCTTGGTGGAGATCAAGGGTTCGACGACTACTTATCGGCAAAATTCAGTCGATCAAATCATTCCTATCAACTCTCAACCAACAAGCTGACCTGCAGCACAAATCTATCCAACCGACTATACAATCAGATCCAACGGGCCTAACCATGGAACAATAAAGCCCTAGACCCATAAGGGTGGAAAAGTTAGAATAACTTGTACAATCCCTACTCAAACAGGGGCATACATATAATTTCACATATTATACCTCATTTGTATATAAATAGAGGATCATTTCATGAATAAAATGTTACGCAATTGCCTCACTTTGATGCTCATTTCATGAACAACATGTCAAAATACTTTTTTCCTCCAACTACTCAGTCCTTCGATAGAAATTATAAGAAATTGCTAATTAGTTTGTTAATTTGCAAGAGCTGTCTGCCATTCAAAAAACCTGAGCATAAATTTCACTGCAAATTCAAATAAAGCCCTCATTCTTTCATATACATATATAATTTTGCTTTAATTATATAGGAAGATTTGCATACATACCAACTCAATTCCTATATATTTACATATATGCCACTTTACTTATACTTAAACAAAGTGCATTTCACATTTTAAAAGTCAAATTAATGATATTTTTTATGCGATATAAAACTTTTTTGGGTGGTATGAATGTAAAAAATAAAATTTAAAATTTTGACATGTAAATACATAAGAAATAGGCGGTATGCATGTAAAAGCCCCAAAATAAATTTGTTGTAATAATATTTAAATTGCTAATTAGTTTTTATAAGAATTAAAAAAAAAACTATAAATTAAATTAGATAGCATATACGGCAGCTAATCACTTGCTCAACAAAATTGTCCAAGTACTAATTTTGACATGATGACCATCAATCAATCAATCAATTAATTAATTAATTAATTAATTAACAATTTAATTAATACGGCCTATTTTCCAATTTCCATCTAATTAATGTGGAATGAAATTTAATAAATTTTTTTTTTTCCAATTTTCTTCTCTGGAAATAGAAAGGTTACAGCCTACTAATAGTACCAAACCCTCTACATATTTGCATGAAAATAAAACCTATTTACCTCTCCAAAGTAGTTTGCTTGTACTTTCAGTATTTACATTCGGCACCTGTATATCGTTCTATTGCAAAAAATAAATAAATAAATAAATAAATAAAGCCTGATAAATTCATTAAAATATAGCACATTTACATACATATCACACAATTCTCTTGTATTTACATATCAAACCTTTAATCATTTATATTTATATACATAACACTCATGTTCTAAATTTAAGATGGTAGATGTGTAAATACATAAGAATTGTGTCATGTGTGTCAATAGCCGTAAAATTTACTACTTTTCATGCATGGTTTTCATAAATGATGCCGTCAAGGTCAGTTGGCTGCTAAAAAAAATTACGAAAATGATTAGTTATGTATTAAATATGCAAAAAGTAAGCGGATGGATTTTGTGCGCCATGCAAATTTCAAATTTGCATTTATATTTTTAATAAAATAAATTATAATGTAGTATAAGAAATTATGTCAAAATAAAATTCAGTGTAGCTTTGTAATTAATTATTTGCGCAAAGATACGTCTGAGCTGCACCGGCTTAATTCTGTTGAGAAATTAGGGCGGAGAAAAATAAAAATCGACATAAATCCAGAAAAACACACAGAGATTTATGAAGTTCCGTAAAGATGCCTACATCATCGGGAGCAGGGCGGCGACTTTCTTTTAATATTCAGAAAAGAATACAGAATACAAGATTCAAAATCTCAGAGACTCGGAGACTTCTATAGGGTTACAAATCGGGCATATATATATTCATATAGTACAATATGTAATTACTTAAATTACACTTATAGCAAACTGCGGGGTGTTGCCCCCGCACCCCGAACCCACATAATGAAACCCCTCTGATTGGACAGATTCTTCTGCTCCACTCTTCTCGTGGGCTCCGCTCCGCTCCAGCATCTGTCTCATTTATGGTATATGAGTCATACCTAACAAATCTTCATCTTGGCGAATACCCAGCATCTTTAGGAGAAATACATATACCCAATAAATTTTCACCTTGGCGAATATACAGTCTCTTAGGAGAAATATATAATAGAGTTTATTATGCACCAATGTACCACGCTTCCGCTGTCCCTCACTGATCCTCCCAACCCACTAAATTCCAAAAGACACAACTCTTAAATTCCAATAGACATCTCTTCATTCCAAAAAACTTCAAATTCTAGTATTATGAGTCATACCTAATAAATTCTAATGAATAAAATTTGTCTTCTTGGTGATTTATTTATTTTTTGTTTTGGAAGAAAATTTTGCATAAGTGCCACTCAATTTTTATTGTATTTGCATATATAAAACCTAAATTTTAATATTTACATACATATGTCACCTCATGTATACATAAATAAATGTATTTTATTTTTTTAAAAAGTTAAGATAGCTTTATTTTTTCTTACAATGATATAAGAAAATTTGGGTCAAAAAATATAAAAAAACAAAATTTAGGTGTTAGATGGTGAAATATATGAGAAATGGATGGTCCCTATGCAAATGCCCCTTTTATTTTCTTAAGCACTTGTTAATCATATTTTTGGCAAGTTCTACTTTATTTTCAAACAATATGCTACACATTGAAGTTATTATTGATTATATTGATGTATAATTTTGATTGTGTTTTGTATATTAAAAATGTATCAGCTCTTATCCTCATGAGATATAGCGGTATAGAAGGAAGAAAGTATGACAACTGATGACCCATCAACAAAAGATCGGGAGACCCACTTGTACAATTAAATTATGAGCCAAAGCGAATAGCCGACTGGGTTTGTAGAAGAGCAAAAGGATAATCGATTGATCCAAATCCAAACCTATCAGACTAGAACAAGACACATAAGAATTTAAACTAACCACTAAAAAAAACGGACCGCAGCAACTTAACTTTCGATAGATGCAACCTGAGGAAAGACCCAATGCCTCAATAACACTTGTTGTCTCACAGACCGCTCGAGCCCCCATAAGAGACAAAATTGAAAATAAATTAGTATTATTGTCATCTCACATGTTTTCTTTGTTGAAAACGAGTTGTTTATCAAGTTAAGGTAATCCCCCCTTTGTCTAATAGTCTACTCTCACTCAGCTGACAAAAACTCCTCTTCCAAGGATCGAGCGAATCAGTCTTGTCAACTTGGGCTGAAGCCAATCAAGCTCAGCCGATTGTCAACGTCTGCTCAGCCCAGTTGACCTAATCAACCTTACTAATTCGAGACTAAACAAATCTAGGTGACCGAGCTAGACAATAGTAGAGCGATGAACTCATATATATAAATATAATATTTAGAATATCTTGTACAAATTTCATTAAGAGCATGAGCAAAAATACAATATCATTATATTGTATCATTTTCTCTATAAATAGAAAGATCATTTTAAGTGATAATAAGAAAGTGATAGACAAAACGTATTCATGTTCATTATTGTTCGCTCTTCTCTCTCTCATTTCCTATGCTCCATTCCTCAGGATGTGATTCACGAACAAATCAGGATTCAACATGTTTGTTGAACTCAGATTGGCACGTGAATCGCGTCCAGGGAGTGGAGAGGGGGAGGGATATATTTTTTATCTACTCTTCTCGGTTCTTTTAAGTTTAACATTCCAATATTTATGTATGAGACTAAAGTTATTGTGAAATGACAATTACACCCATACTACTTTTTAATCGGCTGACCCCTTGTCGGGTTGTCTCTCTATTACGCTCTCCATCGTTATCTAGGTTTCACTCACTCTTCGGCTAACTTTTTTCCAGAATAATACCCGAGTCGGTCAACTCATAAAAATTCTCTTAATACATCAAAAAATTGCAAAAAATTACATAATAATCAAATTTAAAATTTTTTTAGATTCTAATCAAACCATTTTCTGAATTTACAAAGGATCAAATAACAGGGATTTTGAAGAAATCAAAGATTATTTGCCGTCAAAAATGATATGAAATATGATTTGAACCGAGGGAATGTAACTCGGAAAATAAAGGGCTCATACGAAGACTGAAAGGATCACCATTAATGCTACTTCGTATAATTGCAGCTTCCCCATCCAATTTCATAAAAACACATACAATTGCCAGATTTGCATCACCTTCGATCTAGTCATGGCTGAATTTTGTTATCAACGTTGCAAAGTATATTATAATGTTGTGAGGAACTAGAGTCATATTAACAAAAGGAGGCGGAAAAATCCTACTCGAGTAGAGACAGTCGAGTCATGATATCATGAATCTGTTTTTCTAAACTATTATGACCCTGAGTTTACATAATTGAAATTGTAGTCAAGCCAACTCGACTTGATACTTCATGTCAGCAATCCATGAATTGCGTCTGTTTTTCATTTAATTTTCTTTTTATTTTTAAAGGATTTGTCAGTTTGCTATCGTCGTATACTTTTATTTTTCTGAATAAGTCTTTTTTCTGGATCATATAAATGATCGGGAGAAGGGAGGAATTGGAAAAGCAGAACATACGGCAAAGGCGGACAAAAAAGAGAAACAACGTGAAGAACTTAATTGCGGCAAACCTCACTAGGATAGGTCAAACATATACGTCTGAACAAGATCAGATAAAAAAAAGCTTTTATTGAATATCTGTGAAAGAATGTCTACGAAAGATAACAACAATCAGAGAATTAGATCTATTTGACTGTTTTGAGGTCCAAAGTGCTCTCAAGAGAACACATCCCACTTGGTTAATTACATCTTAGCGGTTGCCCAAGAATACTCTTGATCCATGGAGTTTTGCTTACATTTAAAGTGAAAATTAGCACTGAGCCATCAAAAGATTGTCATTTCCCCGCTGCCATCAAAGCTCTCATTAGGACATGGGGCGGATAGTGAGTATCTTACGATCGCACATGGGTAATGGACTCATCGGCATACAGAGCCTACGAAACAACTGAATCATCCTGACAGGGAACCTAAATATGTCAAAACGCATTGGGTCATAAGAGCAGAGAACAAATCGTTGTATCCCAAACAGACGACAACTCACCAGTAATCAGGTCATCAAGATGATATCAATGACAGCAAGAGAAGCGGCAAGGCTCAAAGTGGGTAGTTAAATGGAAGGAGGAGTAATCCCTAATATGTAAAGGTAGCCAGGTCGGGGAACCACGAAACCAAAATCCCAAGCCACTGGGACCTTAAGTCTATCTAGTTGAGAAGGTAGTCCACCCAACACGTCCAGTGATCCCCGGTCAGCAATTTGCGAATTAAAGCGTCCACGAGGATTTTATTATCCCAAGATCAAAGGAACAAAATTCTATCATATGACTACCAAGTATAACACAAAGTGGCAGGACTTATACATGTCGAAGTGTTAAGGTTGCCACTAGAAAGGAAGAGAAATGGGAGGTTCAGGTACAAAGATGGAAACACTAGCAACAATAGAACTTACTCCTTGTCTGGGTCAGGGAAGTCACTAACGCCCTAAACACACTGGATAATCACTTAAGTAGAAAGCTATGTTGGGTCAGTCGGATTGAAGAAGCATTAGGACATCTCCTCGGGACATGTAGAATGATGCAGTTATTTATTCTTAAGCATGGATGCTCTATTAATTATGACTTGGGATATAGTCTTGCATAACCCATTTTAAAACCGACTGAAGGCCATGTAAGAAAGTAAAATCAGGTTTTAAAAGTTTTGAATATTTTAATTTTGAAATTTTGATTATATCAATCTTTTATTACTAGGATTTTGAGTAGAAAATTTATAATTGTAAGGTCTTAACAAACCTAAATTTCATTTCTCTTAGTATCTCAGATAAACCAGAAAGAAACAAGAAAAACAATACGGGCATGCAAAAATGCTTAGAAAGTAAAAGCATGCCAAATTATATAAAAGATGACAATGTCGCTAGGTCGACGACATATCCAAGAAAGAGAAAGCATGCACATACAACATGCAAGAAACCTGATACTTTGTGATTGTTTGATCGAGGTACGAACAATCACAATAAAGGCCAAAAAGGTGGATCACACATCATTCAATTGTGAATGCAAGAATGCCACATGCACATCGCCTGGGAACTTACCAAGGTTTCATGCAACAAGCAAACAAGTACTATGAATGAGTTTACATCATGTATAGGATGCTTATAAAAGGAATTACTCCTTGTCCGAGAGGCACTCAAACGAGCACATGCAAACATAGAATCAATGCAAATGATGCCTAGAGCAAATGACAATCATATAAAATATGCTAAGTGCCAAATATACTAGGTAATATGATTTGTGTCAAATGAGAATCACATTCTTATACGGACAGGCATTGTATCTGCATGAGTTCAGTGGCTAGGAATTATGACTCGTATCAGGCACAATGTGAGATACATACGATACTCCTAAACGGTGTCGCGGGAGGTAAAGTAGCACAACCTTCAGTAAAGAGAATCATACAATAAGTGATTTTATATGTGAGTCACCTCCTCACGGAGTGTGCGAACATCTATCCACGTGCATATGATGGCGTGTGTGGGGGAGAAACTTGTGGTTGTAGGTGCTTAAAGAAACACCGCAAAGTGAGGGTGCTCAAAAACACCTAAAGATGTCAAATGCTAGAAAGCATGCAAGACATAAAATTTTACGTGCAATGAAATATAATATAGACATAAGGCCAAAAATGGATTTTTATACACGTGAAAAATGCATGTGAAAAGCAGGCACAACAAGCAATGTGATGCAAAAAAAATTTATACAAGTATGCAATGGTCAAACAATGTTGGCCAAAGAGGGCCGACCGAACCAGAATGATGGTTGATTAGGTTGGGACAACTGACTAAACCGAAGTGAACGATTGATAAGGTAGGAAGCCGATCAGACCCAATTGATTGGTCGACTGGGTCGAGGTGACCGATCATACCCAAGTGATTGGTCAATCGGGTTGAGACGACCAATCAGACCCAAGTGATTGATCGATAGGGTCGAGACGGCCGATCAGAGCAAGTGATCAGTTGATCGAGTTGGGGTGGTCGACTGGACCCAGGCAATCTATCAATCGGGTCTGGACGATCGATCGAACAGAAGCGATCAATCTATTGGGTCGGGACAACCGATCAGACCCAATTGATCGGTCGATCGGTTCGACCTCACTTTGATTTAATTGTTTTGGTCGATCGGTTCGACCAGAACAATTAAATCAAAGTGATCACATGATCAAGAATAACACATGCATAATGCCACGTGCAAACTGTGATGAAAGGCATGTAAGTAATAAAATCGAGTGCATTCGACTGCGAATTGAATTTGTCTTATTAACCTCACATAGAATCTAGGGTTAGTGATGAAGTCGTTGCTACAATCCATTACACGATGTAACGGAGGACCTACCTTTAATTGTTCAGCAAAAAAGTAAATGAGCTTTTCCACGAAAAGAAAACCTTAAAAAAATGAAGGTTTTTCCTCATAGACATAGCCTTCAAGATTTAGGAAACGATGATCAAAGGAATTTCACATTCTCTAAATCCATGTGGCTTCAACCCATTCATCATGGGATGAAGTCGCCGAACAATCATGGGGTTACTATGTTCCCAGCCGATTAAGTCAATGTGCTAGGATTATGGAGGAGAAAACTAAAGCATTCGTAGGAGAAAAAAAAACATCTCCTTAACCTAGTGGTTTCCTCTAACACATAGTCCTAAATCTAGTTCTTTAACATCAGACCCAAAGGCTTGCTAGGAATGAAATTTTGTGAATCAAGGAAGCTTTCTCACCTACGTTATGGTTGGAGACGCGTTCACTTTTCTTGTTTCTTGCTACGACTTTGCTAGGATGGAGCTCTTCTTCTTCCTTATGAGAGATGAAGCTCTCATTCCTCCTCAATGTAGCTCCTCCAAGAAACTTTCTCACACACTCAGAGAGATGGTGGAGGAAGAAGAAGAGGAATGTGAAGAAGAAAGTTAATGAAACAAAAAGAAGAAGATGAAGTTGGGGTTGAAGATGAGAAGGAAGAAGAAGCCTTTTCTCACCTTCCTCCATAGCTCTCCACCACCAAACCCTACAAGAAAAACCCAAAAAGCAAGAACCAACTTTCTTACTCTCCTTTTTGTTGAAAATGATTGTTTCCCTCTTTCTCCAAATCCTTCTAAGTATCCAAAATGGTATCAGCCTGTCCACTTTTTGCCTCCCCCATGCACATATTCCCTTTGCCCCCATGCACATCTTCCCTTTGCTCAAGGGAATCTGCCTGGACTGGATGTTTAGTTGTCAGGCTCTCGGTTTGGTGGCCTCTAGGGTTGTTATGGGCCCCTAGACGCCCAAAATTGGCGCCTAGGCCCCTAGGCGCCCGAAATTGGCATCTAGGCGATTGTCTGGCCTAGTAAACCCCAACCTTCACAAAAAGCATTTGGCGAAGGGTTTTATTGATCTGAAAGATTTGAGAGAATATGTATGATTGAAACATGGTCTTATACCTTCAACATAAGCATTTTTATAGGTTTTATATCAGAGATTTTAATGTCAATGAGCACTCTGAACCACTATGGGGGTGTATCGCCCCAAACTCTAACTTTTCCTGAAATGTGTGTGGGAGAGTTCTATGAATTTCTCGAGCTACTTGAAGCTACGTATGAGCATTATGTGATCCTATATCACTAAAAAGGGTTTCCAAAGTGTATGACATCAAAAATTAATGCCAACACTTATGTGCCACCTTACTTAAGTATGAAAATGTATATTTTAATTTTTAAAGGTTAAACTAGTATTGCTTTAAATGTGATATGAAAGATTCGGGTGATATATACGAAAGAAAAACAAAATTTAGGTGTTGGATATCTAACATGTTTTCTTCAAGAAATAAATATTAGCCTTTTGAAGTAAATAATTCAGACTTACAAGAGTCTTTAATTTAATCTCATATTGAATATTTGAAAACAAAAAACATATCAATGTAGAAATAATCAGTCATCAACCTTCAATTATAGACTCATATTTCACATTAAAAAAATTTTATTCACCTAAATATAAAACCTAGCTTCAACTTTTCCTTGACTTATGACCCCTAAGAACAATTAGGTACATATCTTCTTTACTATTTGCAAATATAATTCATAAGAAAAACAGCACCAAATTGCTCAAAGTTTGCGAAGCATATCACTGCTTTTTGAACCATGCGGAAGAAAAGGAAGCCGCTGCTTCCTCGCTTCCTTCATTCAAGCTTTATGATTGCCTTCCCCTAATTTCTCTATATCCTCCTTAGTCTTTGAATTTGCCACCACCAACCAAGCAATATCACTTCGACAGAAAGGGCAGGCCGGTGCAGGATGGCATTGGCTATCGGTCTTGGGCTTGCTATGACAACACAAGGACACGGTGCAGTGCGCGCACATCTGATGCCCGCAGTTTTGCACCTCTATTGTACAGGCCTGCTCGAAGCAAATGCTGCAGAGTTCCATGCTGTTACACTGCAATAACATGTTTTGAGTTGAGAAAGCTTCGGTTTGTGAGAGTGTGAAATGAATTATGAACTAAAAGGATGAAATTTATGAGAGTTCGTGCTGAATCTTTGCAGCTATGAGCATTTTTAACTTTCAGAGATGACTATGTTTCAGATTTATGTACAGGTTGTAGTTTGAATCCTGTTAATATCATCATTTGGATAGGAGAGAAAAGTTAGATTTTTAATTCTTTCTAAATTTCATCTTATGCGTTTAAACTTATATGACATTATGTGAACATGAAATTGTTAAGGTTATGAGCTAAAGAAAGGTTTCATGGTTAAGAGATTATACTTTATGGCTCTATGAGACAATTATTGTTCAATGTTACTTGAGTAATAGTATTATCTAGGTGACAATGTTAGTTAACAACTTCATCCATCATAATGCAATATACTTGATTCAAAGTTTTATGGTATGAATCATATACCATGTAGGGACAGATGCTAGAACAAAGCGGAGTGGAGCAGAGCGAAGCGGAAGAATCTGTCCAAATCAGGAAGTTACGTTATGTGGGCTGGGGGTGTTGGGTCAACGCCCCGCTATACGGTACATGGGTAATTTGGTAATTACATATTGTACTATATGGTTTACTCTAGGATTATAAATAGACATGTTTGTAATTCTAGGTCTTGGAGAGAGTTGAATATTGTATTATGTATTATTTTCTGAATATTGAAAAGAAGGTCGTCGCTCTGCTCCCGAGGATGTAGGCATCTTTGCAGAACCTTGTTAAATCTCTGTGTTTATTTTGGATTTGTGTCGATTCTTATTTTTTTTCGCCCTAATTTCTCAACAAGTTGTATCAGAGCCAGATTCGAGTGGAAGAAAATTTTCAGCGGCGCAGGAAGAAAGAAGATTTGAAGAAAATTTGGCAGCTAGATTTCAAGAATTTCAGGTGTTCGGTGAATTGCGGCTTGCGAGAAGATCGGGAGGCGCGGAAGATTGTTTGCCTCCTTTCCGGTCGACGAACAACCTGATTGCGTGGGTTCGCGAACAGAAGGATCACGACAGAGAGCTTCGTGGTGTGAAAGGCTTCAGTGTGGAAGGCATCGGTGCAGAAGGCTGCTGGAGAGTTGTCCGACGCGGGAAGGAGCGGAGGATCGCTGCTATAGGGCTGAGTTCGCAGACGCACTGTTCCCGCAGGAGGCGGAAGGAAGAGTTCGCGTCGTGGGAGGGACGTTCGTGCTTTTTGACCAAATAAAAATATGTTGAGATTTTCATACATATTTTACACTGATTTTGATGATATTGCACTTTAAAGAAATGGTATTTTTTATGTTTTATTGCAGTTATGATGAATTATGGTCATTGGGGGAAAAAGAAATAAAAAAGGTGCAATTTAGAGCAAAAACGAGCAAGAAATGAAATTTTGCCCCGTCACCATTCGATAAGTCTTTCGATGCTTAATCTCTTTTACACTTCTTGCATATTTTTGAATAAGATTACATTTTAAAGAAATGTTATTTTTATGTTTATTTTGTAGGACTATCTGTTAGGAATACAACACAACTGAAATGGGGCGAAACGGAGCTAAAATGGAGCCAAACGGTAGAGCTGTGCAGTCTGCTCGCCGATGGCGCCAAAACGGCGCCGACGACGAGATTTACCTGAGAAGACCGAAAAACGACAGAAAAGCTCGCCGACAGCGCCCTCGAGCCCGCCGACGGTGCCCGAGACGACTATGAACCGACTTTTGGCGGTTATGGGCCGAGATTCAACGTATTTGGACGCTTTTTGAAAAGATTATTGTGGCAACTCTTCAAACTTCGTCCCTACACTTTAAAAGAATGAATTTAGGTTAGAAAAAGGGGATTTGTATGAGAGGAATGTTAGGAAAAGTATGGAGAAAGTTTAGGGTTTTTAGAATAGGAGTAGAAATTTAGATTTCTAACCATTTGGAGAGATTGGAGAGGAGATTTTGAGAGAATTTGTAAGGAGATGTTCTAGCATTGCATAGATCGGCGGGAGACTTTGTGGAAGAGATATTCGTCTTTCTTTCAAAGAGAAAAAACTAAGTATTGTGTT
>NEWO01000037.1:1100144-1132537 GCA_003013225.1 Phalaenopsis aphrodite | reverse complement strand
GGCGTAGAATTGAAGATTTTAGGGTGACGGAATAAAATCCTTCATTCGGTTCTATTGTTTGAGTACTGAAGCGGAGATGCTAGCCCTCAGGTGAGGGGAACGTGGGAGCTCCGAAGTGAGAGCCGGTATCCTCCCAGCCTAGCCACGGATTCAATAAATAAGCATAAGATTAGTCAATGTTCTTTATGTCTGGACCAAAGGATAAATAATAAGATTGCTTCTATTTGGCATATAAAATATTTAATGCATCTCATTCCTTTACATTATCCAATTCATTACATAAGAATAGTAGTTTTTCATATCTCAAAATTCTCCAAATCAATTCATCCAAAAAGGATTATCTTTATAATTAATATTTGCATTTAGTTACAATTACTATCTTTACATTTAACACTTGCATTTAGGAGTAGTTGCTAAATAAAACATCATTTTAATTGACATTCCAAACTAATGACTAATTGTAGTAGACTAGGATTTGACTAAGGACCTCTTTTACCTCGCTTCCCTGTGGGATCGATAAACGGGATTCCACTAGAGCTTTGTATTACTTGAACGATACGTATACTTGCGTTTGAAATTGTGACTTTACAAAATTATTATAAATATATAAATTTGGGTTCATAAATTCTTGCATATTAAAAGTTGCATCAAGTTTTTGGCGTCATTGCCGAGGGTTTAAATCTTCTAATAGTGGTGTCAAATTCTTATATTTTTAGGTATATAAAAGTCGTTGTCACTTCTGTTTCGGCGATAGAAAGGAATCGCGGATCAGGACTGTGCGAGTTCGAGTGGAAGAAGGAATTGGAGGCGTGATCGAGACGGAAGCGGAGAAATTTCTTTCGCGATTTCCATTCTTGTTCGTTTACTGGAGAAGAAGAATCAATTTCCATTGCTGTCTGTTTGTTGTGGAGGCAATTCCGAATTAGGAGAAATTTGAAGGAAATATTTCATTCCTTTGCGGGTTGAGCGGAGGAAGGGTTGCAAAGAAGAAAATTCGAAAGGATTTTCGAATTTTTCTTTGGTTGGTGCTAAATTTCCTTTGCAAGAGGCGGAGCAGAAATAGAAAGAATTTTTTATTTCTTTCACTGGAGAGAGTGGACAAAACTGCAGAGAAGTAAATTTGGAAGATTTTTCAGATTTTGCGGTGCAGCGGAGCTATTCCAGGATGCCGAAAAGGAAAGTTCAAAGGAAATTTTGGAAGGAAAGCGAAGTGGAGTAATTGGAATGTGATTTTCTTTCCTTTATTGGAGCTGCGAAATATTTTCTTTTGGTGGATTTCCTCTGCTGGATCTGTGGATGTGAGATTTCTTTTGCTAAAGGCTCAAGAAAGGAAAGGATTTGAAATCCAGTTAATTAAATGAAATATTTAATTAAGCGAATATTTCAATTCGCTTTTTTTGAAAGATTTTGCGCTTCTCTGGGAAGCTTAATTAAGCAAAATCTTTTTTTCTTGGAAACTTAAATAAAGAATCTTAATTAAGAGATTATTTAAAAGGATTTGTGGCAGAATCAAAGTATAATTTCTGGCTCAACAAGGAATCTTGCGGAGAAAAAAATTTAAAAGTATTTTCTGAATTTCCTTTGGAAAAAGAAAATCTTGGTTACGGCACAGAAAAATATAAAATTTTGTGGATTGTTCGCAAGGCAGATGGGCTGGCGGGAACGAACAGATGCGAAGCAGTTCAGATAAATGATTGCGGCAGTTCGGCGAGTTATGCTTCGGGGAGTTCGCGATAGAGGCTGCATCGTGATTTCGAGGCGCGACAGTTTATGAGCATTCGCGGCATTAGGCGAGGTGGAGTTAGCAAACAGGAGTTCGTGTGCAGTTACCGCGAACAAGAGCGTTTGTGAACAGAGGAGTTTGGTGATGTTCGACCAGCAGAGTTTGCAAGTTCGTCGCATGAGGAGTTGCAACAGGTGGTGTTTTGTAATGTGCTAGCGAGCGAGCAGACGGGATTATTCGCAAACAGCGGTTTCGCGGAGGTATTTCGCGAAGGGTTTCGCTCACGGGATAGCAGTTTAGCCGAGGCGCTGGCGCGAACAGGAAAAGTGCTTCAACTCACATTTGTGCATAAGAAACTCCATGATATTTTTCTCCTAAGGGGTTGAATATTCGCAAGGTGGAGATTTTTTCCTAAGGGGCAGGATGTTCGCAAGGTGGAGATATTTCTCCTAAGTGGTTGGATATTCGCAAGGTGGAGATTTTCTCATAAAGGGCAAAATATTCGCAAGATAGAGATTTTTTCTCCTAAGGGATTGAATATTCGCTAAGTGGAGATTTTCTCCTAAAGGGTTTGATATTCGCAAAGATGGAGAATTGTTAGATATGACTCATAATACCAGAATTTGGAGTCCCTTGGAATGAAGAGATGTCTCTTGGAATTGAAGATATGTGTCTCTTGAAATTTAGTGGGTTGAGATCAGTGTAGGCGCAACAGAAGCAAGGTGGCCCAACCCACATTGGTGCAGGTGTAACTCTTAGGTATCTTTTCTCCTAATGGGTTAGATATTTGCCAAGGTGGAGATTTGTTATGGTATGTCTCATATATCATGTTATGGTATGTCTCATATGTCTCATATATCATGTAGGGACAGATGCGGAAGAATCTGTCTAAATCGGGAAGTTACCTTATGTGGGTTGGGGGTGTTGGGTCAACGCTCCGCTATACGGTACATAGGTAATTTGGTAATTATATATTGTACTGTAGGGTTTACTCTAAGATTATAAATAGACCTGTTTTTAATTCTAGGTCTTGGAGAGAGCTGGATATTGTATTTTGTATTCTTTTCTGAATATTGAAAAGAAGATCGCCGCTCTGCTCCCGAGGATGTAGACATCTTTGTCGAACCTCGTTAAATCTTTGTGTTCTTCTGGATTTGTGTCGTTCTTGTTTTTCTTCGCCCTAATTTCTCAACACAAAGTTCTCTTAAAAAAAAGCAACGCTAGCTTCTGCTTCACTTGTAAGAATTGAAGTTAAAAGCAGGAAGGAAAGACTACCTCAAGTTTATCATCATCCACACTTTCTGACCGTGCAGGAGATGGCAACGAGAAAACCGTTCCTTTCATGATCTTCTTCTCTCTTTTCCTGTTGGCGTCCGCCAGAGCTTTCTCCAATAGAAGCTTCACGTCTGGGTTAAGTTCACTGAGGAACTTTAATGGAGAAGGCCATACTAATGGTTCTGCAGAAGATGGATTCAGCAGAGCAGCGCATAAAGGATGCCTCCTCGATGCAATAACATATGCTGTCCTCCTGAAAAAACAAACACGATGATTAACAGTGAAAACATCAACAAGCAATGCAAGGATGGGTTTTTCTTTTTTTTTAATAAAAATCCAATCTTTATAGCTTACCCAGCTGAGTCCATTTGAAGGCGATCAGCTCCCCAAGCAAGCAACTCACGTACACATTCCAGGGAACCTTCACGTGCTGCCAAGTGAAGAGGCGTGCTTCCTAGAAAACTACACGAAAAAGTTTATTTTTAATCCTACAAGCTCTGAATGAAACAGAGTTGATGAAGTAATGAGCAATGGACTGTTAGGGAATGCAAAGTAATAGGATCAAAGTTGGGTTGATGCAACCAATTTGTATTTTTTCACCAAAGTATTTGTATTTTTCATCATTAAGCTCAATGTGCTAATGTGTTAACAATCTATTAACCTCCATAATCGAATATCACCCTTCTTCAATGAGATTCTTAAATGGCATAATTACATGAACTACTCGACCTCATCAAACAGTTTGCTCTTATATTAGTATTCAAATTTGTTTCAATCCAAAATTTAAACTTTGTGGGTAAAGATCAATTATGAGACTAAACTCAATACTCACACAATTTAATGTGCCATTGCGTTAACAATCTATTACCCTCTTTAATCGAAATCTTACACTTCTTCAACGAGATTCATAAGCCATATAATTACATAAACTGCTCGACCTCATCAAAATTTAGCTCTTATATTAGTGTTCACATTTGTTTTAGTCCAAAATTTAAAATTTGTGAATAAAGATCTGTTAGGTATGGCTCATATGTCAGATAAGGAACAGGTGCTGGAGCGGACTGGAAACATCTATCAAATTGGGGGAGTTTTGCTAAGCGGTTGGGGGTGCCGGGACAACGCCCTCGGGGTACGGTACAGGATAATTTTATAATTATATGTTCTACATTAGGGTTATATATATATATATATTTCAAGAAATCAAAAGGCAGGCGCCGCTCATTACTCCCGAGGACGTAAGCATATTGTCGAACCCGTTAAATCCTTGTATTCATTCTTGATCATTCGGTTCTTAATTCTGGTGTTTCTTTGTCCTAATTTCTCAACATGAACAATTATGAGACTAAACTCAATACTCTCACTGCTACCACTTGGATCAGTGGTTCGATAATTTGTCACAAATCATAAAATCTTGAGTTCAAGGCTGTGAGTTTATAAATTAAATAAAAGTTAAAGAAAAAAAAAGCTAACTCTCACTGTTTAACATATAAGTATCCACAAAAGTTACCCGCTATAACCAGATGAAGCGGAGACAAGAGCTCCTTTTTCCAACAGCGTTCGGACACAGTCCAATCGGTTTTGCTTGGCAGCAAGATGCAATGGCGTTTCCCCCTTTGCATCTCTGACATTTACAAAACGAGAAAATCCCCTGAGATTTAAGAACAATAGAAAACAAAACTTGAGATTCAAAGCAATCTGAATCAATCAAAGGTGAAAGCTTTAAAACTCACCATGAGTCAGAAATCTGGCTTGAGTGCGCAGTCTGTAGAATCGCTTGCAAGCAATCTGAATGACCATAGTAGGCTGCATAGTGCAAGCAAGTTCTTCGATGGACTGAATCAAACAGCAATATCTGAGCACAGGTAAATTAAACCTAAGTATAATCGCTAAACCACCAATGGATAAAATCTAAACGCAACAGAAAACTTCAAAAATTCAAAAACTCTTAACGGTTGCTTCCGCACTAAGGAGTTTCTCAATGCAAGCTAACTTCCCACGCATTGCAGCCAGCATAAGGGGAGTCTTCAGATCGAAGTCACAAAAAAAAAAAAAAAAAGTTCAGTATAGCCACAAAAAAAAAAAAACTTTTTTTTATGAAAAAATCGAATTTTTCAGAATCTGGTTACCCGTTTTTGCCGGCTGAGAGCATTGGGGTGAGCCCCGCGATCCAGAAGCATGGAAAGCACCTGAAAGCATCAAGGAAGATCTGAGAAAGAAAGATGAAGCTTATTAGAGAAGGCGGAGGGGAATACCTCGAGATGACCATTGGCAGCGGCTATGTGTAGAACAGAGAGGTCGCTGTGGAGAGTTCTTCGCCGGAGAATTCCAGGATCAAGCTGAAGGATGGATTCCACTACCTTGAGCTCGCCGGACTGCACGGCGGCATATAAATCTTGCTCGATGCCTGGTACACGGCAGCTCAGAGTTTGACCCATCTATGCCACTGAAGCTCTGTTCGTTCTGTTGCAAATAATCATAAGAGAGTATTTATAATGAATTCTTCTGTACTGAAAACACATTGTCGTATGATGTTAGTTGCCAATCCGATAATTTTTATGTATTTATGTGTCTAATGCTTGTCATTTAATATTTTGGTGAAAATATATTTCTCATTAAAAATGAAGAAGACAGATATTTTTGTAAGAATGGTATATTTTTATTTTTGATGTGATATTAAAAATTTAAGAGAGATAGAGAGAGATATGTAAATAAAAAAATTTAAATGATAAATATGCAAATGCATAGACATATATTTAGTATATATTAAAGTCCACAAAATAGAAATGTTATTGTTAATTACATATAAATTTAAAGTATTTCAAAGCCTCCACAATTTAGTTTATCTATTTTTAACCTTTCTCTTAATTTTGACTTTGGACCTTTCATTGAAGTTTTGGTTTTGGTGATTAGTGGTGAAATCATTTCCTTCTTCTTCTTCTTCTTTTTGTTTTGTTCTTATTTGACTACTCATTTCTTTATAACGATTTAAATATTTTACATTATTTCTTCACATATACATTTTTTTTTATTTGAAATGAATATGTATATTTCTTTCTAGACTGGTGTTATAGTTTGTTCACTTTCTTATTGTGCATAAAAAATGTGCCAACAATGATATGGGGGAGATCTAATTGTGGTAAAGAGAGTATAACGACAGAGGACCCATCAAAAGAAGAATGTCAGGATTATTTATTGGACCGAGAGGAGTCGTACTAGCTAATACCAGCAAAGTCAAATTTGACTTGGCCACAAAATATGATCGAATGATCTAAGTCAAAATTGATCAGTCATAAACAAAATAAAAAGACATTCAACTAAACTGCCAGTAAGAAGCCCGATAGAAGTCTAAATCTCTTAGCATCTCCAATCATACTGGGAACATTTGGAAGTCTCCCCACCAATTATCAAGAGTCAACAACCAGGTAAGATCAACCGACTGGCAATACCGACTAAGCTTACCCGAACACACCGATCCTGCTGACTTGAAGTCAATCAAGCTTCTCCATTTGAGCCGGCAATCAAACGAGCAATAGGAATACCTTATACAACTCCCTTAAAATAAGGGAAGAAATGTAACATCATAATTCTACTCTCCCCTATAAAAAGGTATATCATTTTATGAATAATTAGACACAATAGACATGATGTATTATTGTTCATTACTCTCTCCCTCTCTCCTCTACTCCCTCTCTCGTGACTTACGATATATTCCTCAAGTGAGATTCAACGAATCAAATGAAGACCCAACACCCATCATGTCACTTTCGATTTTTTCTTAATTTGATTTATTGCATCGTTATGATAATGTATTTCATTTTCTTACATTCCTTTGTAACTTTTATACTTGAAGAAATTTTAAAAATTTAGAACATTGAAATACTTCTCTTCTTTTTTTTTGTCTGCATTTTGCAGCTGCTCAAATCCAGTAATTACCAAAGTTTACACTCCGCAAACTTAGCCACTCATTGTCACCATTTGTAGAAATCCACCGTTTGCCTTGTCTGCTGGCCCTTCTTGTTGTCACCCATTGCTGTTGTTACTTCATACTTGGCCTTAGCATCAAAACATCAATTCCTCCAACATAATTACAACTCAAAATCAACAAATACTGTCAAAAATAAACTATTCATCCAATTTCAGAACCGGTCTCTGCTGAAATCCAACCCAAATAAAAAAAATATCATTAGGAAATGACCCAAATATTTTCAAATACAAACACGTATACTGATTCAATTAAAATGATGACACCGAGCATTCTTCATGTCGTTTCTTTTAAACCCAAGTGGAAGAAAAGCATAATTGCAAGACCATCTTGACAGTGTCGCCCATTTGGAACTTCTTTGGACCAATATGTAAATTTCAACATTTGTAGGTATTCATTAAGACATGAAATATACAAAGAATATTAAATATGCCATCATTTTAATTAAGAAAACAGTTGACTGCGATTTTTTTTTTTTTAACTATTATATAAAATTAAATAATTAGATATAATTTTTATTTATGTAAAAATCAATGTTTGATTTTTTTAAAGTATGATTTAAAATAAAATAATGATGATGTAATTACATAAATTAAGAGAAATGGATTGTGAAAGAAAAATGACATCGAAAATATCATTTCTAAACCAGCAGAGTTGAATAGTTTGTTAGGAGAATTGATTAATGCATGATATACAGCTGGTTAAGAAGGTAGATCAAGCATTAATATTATATAGGTACTTTTGTGTTGTAAATTAAAATATATGTATGTTTAAATTTTCAATTTAAGATTATAATTTAAATGTATATAAAATATAAATAAGTTTATAACATGTTTATGAGTTTCTAAATGTACCCAACCCACCTCCCAGAACCCAATTCTTCGTTACTTGGTTCATTTAGAATTGGCTTGGTTTGATGTGAAGAGAAGGTGTAAAAGTGACAGGTTGTCGTTAAATACTTTGGAGTTATCTGATTTATTTATTTATTTGGTTGAAGAAAAATAAAATCTAAGTAAAATATGCTCGATAATGAAAACAATGCCCGGTGACGGACTACAGGCGACTGTTACGACGGTGAGCAACAATCGCATGGCAAGCAGGAGGTGACCAACATTGGCAGTCAATAATTAGGGGCAACGATGTATGACGATGAGAGAATGTAGGTGGCTGACGATTGGTTGTCGATTCCAAGTGGTGGCTGGTACGAGATGGTGGCAGTTGGTAGCTATAGAAAGGGAAAGAATATAGCTCATTCATTGGGGGTCCTTATGTAATTTCGTCCTTATCTCTTTATTCTCCTTTTTTCTCCCATGCCTCTCCTCTCTCATTTTTGGTGCCTTTATAGGATTTCCATGAAGGTGGATTCATCCTTCTGCTACAGTGGAAATGGCAAAAGTTTGTCCTGTTGTGTCCCGTGTGTACGATCCTGCTGAGGCTTTTCATTCTTTTGCGTGTAGTATGTGCCTTCCCTATGGGGACCAATGGCAGTGGGCTTTGTATACCATCTCTTGAACTGAGGATCTAGTCGTTGGATTGTTAGTTTGTTGGTAAGAATGCAGTGTCATGACACAAAGAGAGATTTGGTGAGAATGTCTGAGAGTTTGTCTTGAGACATGGTGTGCTGGAGTTGAACCTCTTTGCTTTTGATGTGATTATGAATGAAATTGTAATCTACTTCGATATGTTTTGTTCTGGCATGAAAAATGAGATTGTGGGCAAGTGCGATGGCTGAGGTGATATCACTGTAGAGATTTGTTTGTGGTCGAGGGATTTGAAGGAGTACTTGTAGTAGGGGTCGAAGCCAGAGTATATCAGTGGTGATCGAAGCTAGTGTCATGCACTCTACTTCTATCTAGAATCTGGCTACTGTTGGTTGTTTTTTGGCTCACCAGTAAATCAAGTTTGGTCTAAGAAAAACACAGAAGTCTGTCATCGAGGTTGGAAGCCTTGTAAGCGTCAGTGAATGCCATGAGTTGAAGGTCCCCCGAGTCAATTAGTAATCCATAGTTCTTTATGTCGTTCAAGTATCTCAATAGTCATTTTAGAAGTTGTGTGTGGTAAGTGAGAGGCTTTGCATGTGTTGTCTCAGAAAGTTGATGTTGATAGTGATGTCGTGGTGAGTAACCGTGAGGTATTGAGAGAGCAAAATACTTATCTTAATGTGGTGGGGTCTGAGTTCGTGGTGGGGATGGGGGGGGTTGTTAATTGATGAGATAAGTGTTATGATGAGTTTTGAGTGCAACATGTTAGTGTGTTGGAGTATATCAAGGAGATAGACCGATTGTTTAGCAAGTTGGGGTGTGGTAAACATGAAGCCCGAGGAATTGGGATATGGTATCTAGTTGCTTGATAATAAATTGAGTGGCTAGTTTGGCAAGAAATGTTGTGATGAAAGTGGAAGACTTTTTTGTGATGAAGATATCGTCTACATAAATAAGTAAAAAAGTTGTGATATGCACCTTTGTGTAGATAAGTAGGGAATGCTCAGCTGTGCTTAGTTTGAAATATTGACTGAAGAGATATTGGCAGGAGGTGGAATGTCATTGACAAGGGGTCTGTTTTAACCCACATACTACCTTATGAAGTATGCAAACATGTTTTGGATGTTGAGAGTCTTTGAAACCAAGTGGTAGAGACATATAAACAATGTCATTTAACATGTCATGTAGGAATGCATTTGATACATCAATTTGATGAATTTGTCAGCTTTTAGTTGAAACAATTGAAAGAAGCATTTGAATGGTAAGAAGTTTTGCCACCGGGTTAAATGTTTGATGGTAGTCGATGCCATATTGTTGAGCACAATCGAGAGCTACCAAGCAGGCTTTGTACATGGTAATGGAGTTGTTGGAGTGATATTTGGTTTTGTGTGTCCATTTGCAACCAATAATAGTTTGATCTTTGGGGGTGGAATGAATGTCCAGGTACCCTATTATTGGAGAGCCAGAAATTTGAAGGACATTGCTTGCATCTAATGGGGGAATTTGATGGTCTGTGAGTATGAGTTGGGTTTGGTAGTTGAGGTAGTGTGGATGAAGTTAAGAAGTTGATTTGATTTGAGGGAGCTAGTGTGTTGAGCGATGATCATGGGATGCATTTTGATTGCGTTGGGATGTGACTGGGTAGTTGGTGTTGGAGAGTTTAACTGACGATCGGGGGAAAGGTGTTGGTTGCACTGGATGTGTTCATGTTGGGTTGGCTAGAAGTTAATATGAGATGGCAAGTCTTGATGGGTGTGTGAGTTGGATAAGGTTGATGAAGGTATGGAAGTGATGGTGGGGGATTGAGTAGGCTGAATTGTGATGGTGAGATTGGGTCGGTAGATTTGTATGGAATGGTGTTTTCTAGGAAGCTCACATGGTGGGAGATGATGAGTTTGTGTGTGTGGGTGTTCCAACATTTGTTGCATTTATGATGTGTGTTGTAGCATAGGAAAATGCATAAAGGAGCCTTTGGTTGCAATATTTTTTCCCCATTTGGGTCTGCTGCCAAGGAAAGTAAGCACAACCAAAAGTTTTTAGATGATCATATTTTGATTTTTAATATTTGAGAATTTCATATTGGGATTTATATTTGTTGTGACTTGAGGAAAATAAGTTTAAAAGGTAAATTGTAGTAGGATGCCTTCCATTTAGAATTGCTGTGGGAAGTTAGCAGTGTGAAGGAGTGTGCATGTTATTTCTATGATTTACACGTAATTGCATTCGAAGTATAGGTGCAAGACATTTAATGGGTGATGCCACAATGTTTTAGATGGAATTTAAGGTGATATGATGTATATTCACCGCCACCATCAAATCTAAGGAATTTGAATTGGTGGTGAAGTGGTTCAGAAGAAACTTATGCAAGTAAATAAAATGTTAGCTTGTTTTTAAGTGCTAATGCATTCGAAACAACTAATAGTAGTGGTTCTGCACATCGATAAAAGAAACATAATAGTGATTTCCATTAATAGAAGGAATTGGTAACGGGCCCCATACATTAGAATGTAGTGCTTCCAATACATTGTTTTTAGTATGATTAGTGGTAAAAACAATTTTATGACTTTTTGTTTGATAACAAGTTGCACAGAAAACTTTGGATATATGAATTCAAATGAGTGAATTGGCTCTGGAGATTTGGGAAACAAACTGTTGGTTAGGATGTCCCAGTCGAAGGTGTCAATTGGGGGTTGAGGTATTGGAATGTAGTGCTGAAATTGTATTGAGACCGTGCTTAGAAGGTTTTGTGTAGATTGTCTTCTGTGTCTGTCGCTATTTGATGCAGTAACCATTATCATCAAAATAAATGTTGCAATTGTTGACTTGGGTTAATTTTTAACTGAAACGAGACTGTGATAAAGTTGAGGAACTCAACATAGGGATGAGAGTTTGAGCTTACTAGTTAATGTCAAAATATGCTTGAAATTTGTGTGGGAAATGGTGGTGGTCTGTTCATTACCTATCATGACTTATTCTTGGCCTTGATTAGGAGTATATATTTGAGGATTGTTAAGATGAGGTGTGAGGTGAGCAATGGTGCCGATGTTTAGAACCCAATCTTGGTTATGGGTGTTGTTGGTTGTGGTTAGTTAAGTGATTTGAGAGGTAGAGTTAGGTTTGTATTGAAGGTTGCTTTTGCGCCAGCATTGAGCTGTTGTGTGTCTAATTTTATGGCACATCTGGGATGTAAGTTTGGGTTTATTTGTGGTATTTTGGGGTTCTTTATTGTGATTAGTGGTTTTGGAAGGATGTTTGTAGGTAGATTGTTGGGTTTTTGTTTTGTTTGTGTATAAGGAAGCGGTAGGTTGATGTTTCATGATTTCTATGCTACGTTTCATTCCTTAATGTGAAGGAGAGAATATAGTTTCTCCACCTTTATTGGGTTTAATAGTGTGCGTATTCCAGTTTTGAATCCTTGGTATTGAGGTGGCAGTCCATTCAACACGTGCATGATTATATCCTCTGTATCTATCACAAAACATGTATTAGCAAAATTGTCAACAATGGCTTCGATGTTGGCCAGATATTGAGACATTGTGAAATCTCCCATACTAATGTTATGGAGCTCATTTTGTAATTATATCGCTCTTGATCTATTTATTGACTAGAGTTGACACTCTAGTGTTGACCATATTGTTGTTGTGCTTGATAAATTGATAACATATGGTAGAATTGGAGTTAAGATGGCGGAGAGAAGTGCGCTTGAAGATTTTTGATCTATCAAAATTCAGAGGTGGAAATTTGAGTTTTCTTCTGAGTTCCCTGATTCAGCCTTAATGACTTTTGAAGGAATCATTGAATGCTCATATGCAAATTTTTTGAATTCATTTGTTGTGAATAATTTGAGGATTTATGTTCTCCATACCTGATAATTCCCGTATTGCAGTGGAGACATGGTTATAATCTTGATGTTATACACGAGGAATTTCAAATGAGCAGATATGTTAGTTTTCTTCATCCTTTTCAGTGACTTTATTGGATACTGAACTGATCCTGTAAGAGCTGAAGATGTAGATGAATCCATGGATCAATGTTCGTGGCGCAAAAGATCAGACAACATATAGAAAAGGGAAAGAATACAACTCATCCACTATGGTCCTCGAGTAATTCCCTCCTTTTCTCTTTACTCTCATTTTTCTTTCATACTGCTCCTCTCTCATTTTCGGATGCCTTTATAGGATTTCCACGAGGGTGGATTCGTCCTTCTACTACAGTGGAAATGACAGGAGTTTGCCCTGTTGTAGCCTGCCGCCGTTGCTTTCTATCCTGCTGAGGGGGTGTGAGGTGCTTTATTCTTATATGTGTGGTATGTGTCTTACTTGTGGGGAATAGTAACAATCATGACTACAATTTATAAGACATTTAGAAAATTAGACAAATTTTCCATTACACTTATGTTGAACTATAAAGTTAATTCAAAATTCATCAAAATTTTATACTACATTTCATTATTGTCTAATGTTTAAATTGAGGAAAATTACAAAACTAGGACCAATTGATTATTCATCTAATTGAGATACAATTCATGGTGATGGCTAAGATATGTTAAAGTATAAATTCTTATAATGATAATTAAATGACACATTATATTTGACTGATTTTTTATTTTAACAAGCCTTAATTTTAAATAATATGTAACCAAATTATCTTTGTTTTTTTTTTTATTTATTTTGTGGCATTTACAACACTCTACTCACTTCTTATGTATTTACACATACAACATTTCAATTTTACATTTTACATTATGCCATTCAATTTTTTTATTTTATATTATAAATATCTTAACTTTAACTTTTAAAAAAGTGAGAGACACCTTTTTATATATAGATATGGGATATATATATAAATTAAACTTTAAGGGTTGGCTATGTAAATTGGTAAAAATTGAATGATATGTGTGTAAATGTTCCTTGTATTTTTTTGGCTGCCCTTAAAGGAAAGGTAAATATCCCTATTTTTGTCATTGGAACGAGGTCACCTCAACGACGCTGTTATTAGGGTTAGGGTTTGGAATCAGAGACTCCATTCGTGCCGAGGCTGTTGGGCTTCTGAGACGACAAAGTTGAGGTTTGTTTTCCTCCTGACCACTTTCTCTTCACGAAACTGCTCGTAAGGCATAAAAACCTAAGCTTTCGTTGTTAAATCAAGCCGAAAGTTCTTGATGGTACCATTGCTTATTTGTTCGTTGTTCGATCGTTGAATTGCGTGTATGCAAATATCTTGGTTAGATTTATGGTCGATCTGCTATGAATTTCTTAAAAGTTTATTTTCTTGAAGCTGTGGGAATTGATGGCTCCTTCACAGCCAAAGACAGGCCTTTTTGTTGGGCTCAACAAGGGGCATATCGTCACCAAGCGGGAACTGCCGCCTCGTCCGTCAAGCAGGAAAGGGGTAAATGATAACAACTCAATTTATGGTTCATGCTTGTTGTTCTTATTGATTCTTAAGATTTTATTGGGAAATGCTGATTTATTTTACTTGCTATTGATGACATATCTGTTAAAATCTTTTGAATAGTTTGAAATAATGTGTTTGTGTACTAGTTTTGATGCATGTTTGAAAATTCGTGGCGGTAAAGTAACGAATTACTTTCGTAGCGTTGTGCGAGAATCAAACACATACTTAGATGAAAGAAGACAATCAATAGGAACATCATAATTTTTTACTTGGAAAACTTGGAGAAAAAGTCATGGGGTCTTGCTTAATTGAAATATTTTAATATGAGTTGGTGATTACAGGTTCATCCTTTTATCCCTATCCCATAGTTGGGAAAAGATTGCAGAACTTCTCATATTACAACATTTGTGCGAAATGACTTGTTGCCTCACGGCAGGAGCTGGTGATTGCCAATATTGGTCGATGGTGGTCAGTAGTTGGTAGTTGGAGTTTGATAAATGTGGTAGCTGCCGAAGACGGTGGCCAGTAGTTGGCAGTCGGAGTCCGATAAATGTGGCAGCTGCCAGAGACGGTGGCGGAGAGCTGCTGGAGGCGGTGAAGTTGGGAAGAGGTGACGACAATGGTCGATGGTCATGGAGGCCGAAGGCGGCGATGATGACGACAGAAGGAGACAATGGTGACTGCCGGAGGCGGCAACGACAGGAGTTGACCCCAGGCAACGACGGCGAGAGAAGATAACGATGGCGAGAAGATAACGATGGCTGGAGGAGGCGACAACCAAAGTTGGTTGGATGTGATGATGAAGAGCAGGGGCGGGGGGACAGGACAACTTGAGGCGGGAGGCGGTGACGGCAGGAGGCGTGAGGCTGACGATAGTGGCTGGATTTGTGGTGCAGGATGTTGGGCTACAACTCCCACTTCTACAGCCTCTGGTCTTCCTCTTGCCCAAGATCTAGCTTCTATTCTCATGAGGAGGATAAGACTCTATTTATATATTCTGAATTGTAAATAAATAAGGAATCTTGACAACTCTTAATTGGACGAATCAAAGAGATTCTCTTGATTGGAAGATATTCAATGAATGGTTTAGTGCCTTAATGTGTAATTGAGCGAGTTTGGACTCGTTGAATTCATCTTGTCGAGATGCTTGATTTGAATATACACGTATATTTGAAATTTGTTCGACTTTCTAGTTATGTCTATAAAGCTTACAAAAGTGGTTTAAGTGCTTGATCTGAGTTTGATTTTACTCATATTGGATAAATTTTAATACTGTTGGTTCTGTCATGTCGAGTCAGTATGTAAATTTACTGAAATAAAAGCCCTGGATGAGTTTTAATCAAACTTTGCATGTTTTTTGCTAAAAAAATACTTTTAGATTTATGTTATGGCTCGCGATTCATGCCCATTGATTAAAATTTGTTAAATTTTTATCAGTTGCTTTCTATTTTTGGGCTAGACTGACTCTTTGATCCAAAAATATCAAAATATGCAGCACTTCTATTTTCATGATAATATTATTCGTACATGTGTGTGTATTTTTCTTTCTAAATTTCACACACACACACAAATGCCGCGTACTCAGATTAGTTGGTCGGGCATCTGCTTGTCAGTTGTAAGTCCACTCTGGTCTGGGGTTCGATTCCCCCTCGAGCGTAAGGTGTGGTACTTGAATTCTTAGGCGCACGAGGGATGACCGAGGCTCGTATAATAGCCTTTGACCATTCTTAGGCGCGCGCCCGTTTGCACACACATATTTATATATATGATAAACCTTTATAATGTTAGGAACTAGGCATAACTCAATTGATAATGTGGGATTAATCCGTTGTTAGAGTGAGATTTCCTCATATATATTAAATTTTACTTTTTGGTTTATATAAGATTTTAATAAGTCGAGATAATATAAGTAATCACTTGTAGCTTAGTTGGTGAAGAAAGTAGTCTCAATAGTCTTTTTTTGCGATCTTCTTTTGCATCGCTGTGAAGAAGCAAAATGTTACCTCGAAAGTTATCTCTGACTCTGCCTAGCAGGACATCCAAGAGCTTTTTCACGATCTTTTTTTTTGTGCTGTTGTGAAGAAGAAAATTATCTTCGACCCTGCTCATCACAACATTTGAGATTCTCTTTTCGTTTTGAAGAAGTAAAATGTCATCCCAATAGTTGTCCCCGACCATGTGCAACATGACATTTAAGAACATCTTTTGCGATATTCTTTCGCGTTGCTGTATAAAAGAAAGTTATACCCAACCCTGTCTAGTAAACATTCGAGATCCTCTTTCTTTTTGTTGCGATGATGACATCTGGGAAACCTAGCCTTGTCGAAAACCAGATGAAATATCATAACCCCAAAGAGGCAGTGCTAGAACTGACAGAGGGCAATTTGATTCTATTTTGGACGAAGTGCTACTTCCTAAATGTTATAGTGGAGAAGCTGCCAACCCCAATTGACCGAGCATATTCTCCCCCTTTCGGCTACGTCTTTATTGACTAGGCGATCTTGCGAGTTGACATTTGATTCCCGCGGTACCTGAGTTAATGAACATCTTTAAGGCGACCGAAATTTGCATTACGCAATTTTCTTGCTTGGTGGCGATGATCATCATCGGGTTAATCGTTTGTTCAAAAAAAGTGGGTCAAAGTTGACCCTAGAGATTTTTGCTCGTCTGTGAGGACTAGTTAGCAATGTATAGGACCGCGTGTTTCTTTGAAACAAGACGTTGAATTTTTGCCCAAATAATCCTATGAGGCAATGGTTTGTATGATTTTCTTTGCTTCGAATGACTGCAACTTCAATAAGGAGTAAGGGACGAAGGAAGTTACAATAGCTGTTTGACTCTCTCCATATCACCAAGGAAGTAATATTGTAGGTGTTAGGATTTTAGGACCTTAAGGAGATGCAATTCGAGGTGGAGCACATCTAGGAACTTGTGAGCGAGGAATCTCTATTCTAAGTCAAGCTTTCCTTCCACCATGAGCAATCTTCGGTTGTGGCCTTGAAGAAGTTCAATAGAAGGCTCCATGAGTCAAGCTTCTGCGACACCCTTGAAGCGTTATTTACCGAGCAACGACTGTGAGGTACTTTCTCAGAAGTAGCGTAGGAGCGAAGAGTCGAAGAAGTCTTCACCCAACCCTTCAAGGATTCATATCTCGAATAATCTGTTAACTCATACATGCATCGGGTTGCAGAAAATCAAGGATTTTGTGAGTTATTTTACTCTTTTTTATTATTACTACACAATTATTTCATTCGACTAATGCTAAACTATATTCCAGCTGAATAATATTACGGAACTTCGATGGAGCTTGAGCTTGTTTTAGGAGATTGAAACTTTGAGTTTGTCAAGATCAATTTCTTCTGTGAAGGTAGAGTCGAGTTCCTTCGGGGTGAGTACAAGTGCCAATATGATTTAATAGCTGAAGAAGTCGCGATCTTGGAGTCTCAACTGACAAAGTATAGGACATAGCTGTCCATGATGGCGATTTCAATCTCGCTGCATCATCAGAATATGGAGAAGACACAAGAGGAGTTAGTAGATGCGCGAGCCGACCTCAGTCAGGGTAGTAAGGTCAAACCGTTGCTAGGCCTCCTTTAGGGCTAACACTCTCAACCACAGAGTCTTCAATCTTTTATTGCTCTGATTGAGGCTGTCCTATGCCTTTATCAACTCCTCTCAATTCTTCTCTAGGTCCCGATGATGTAACAAAAGAGAGATCTCCATCATAGATAGCTTTGTCAAATACTCTATCGGCTGAGACTTCAAGGCTGCGACTTCACCTTAAGCATCATATCCGCGCTTCTACTCGCTTTGGAGGAACTTGATATTGAAAAACTTAGAGTTTCAGTCTCTCAAAGCAAGCCCAGGCCCCATTTGGCGTTTTGTCATCTTGTTCGATCGGGAAGATGCGCAATCGTGAAGACGGTTTGGCACAGATAGATAAAATTATTATGCAGTAATAATAAAAAAAGAAAGGGGAGAATAACTTACGTAGTCCTCGACGTGCACACATGAGTCAACACGTTTTTTGAATATGAATCCTTGAAGGATTGGGCAAAGACTTTGTCGCTTCTTCACTTCTCTTACGCTGCTTCTGAAGAAATACCTCACAGTCGCTGCTTGGTAAAGAACGCCACGGGGGTTCCGCTGGATCGAACTCTGGGGGCCTTTTGATAGACTTCTTAAATTACACGTCCGAAGATCGCTCAGAATGGAAGGAAAGCTTGATCTAGAATAGTGATTACTTTCTTACAAGTTCGTAGATATGTTGCACCTCAAATTACATCTTCTTAAGGTTCCAAAATCCTAACATCCAAAACATTACCTCCTTGGTGGTATGGAGAGAGACGACCAGCTGCTGTAACTTCCCTCTTTTATTGTTGAACCTCCGGTTGTTCTTAGCAAAGAAGAATCTTACGAACCACAACCTCATAGGATTCTTTCAGTGAAAATCCAACGCATTGTTTCTGAAAAACACGTTGTCATGTGCGTTGCTAACAAGTTTACACAACTATGCCAAAATCTCTAGCGTCAATGTCGACTCATGTTTTCGAAAACATGATTAATTCGGTGTTGATCATTGCCACTATAAAAGAAAAAAAAATGCAATGCAAAGTTTAGTCGCCTTCAAGATGTCCATTAACTTAGGCGCCGACGGGAATTACATGCTGACTCGCAAGATCAATCACTTAGTGAATGACGTCTCATATCTAGTAGGGGGAGTGTATGCTGGGTTAGTTGGGGCTGGAAATTTCACCATTATAACGTTCAGGAAGTTGTACTTCTTCTGAAACATAATCAAATCGCACTACGTCGGCTTCAACACCGCCTTTTTGATGTTCTGACACTTCCTCTGGTTTTCAGCAAGGCGAGGTTCCCCAGATGTCGTCATTGCAATAACAAAATAGAGGATTTTGGATGTCTTGTTAAGCACAGTCGGAGATAACTTTCTTCTTCACAGATGCATGAAAGAAGATTACAGAAGTAAATACCGAATGTCTTGCTTGGTAGGGTCGAGGGCAACTTTCGGGATGACTTTCTGCTTCTTCATAACTACAAGAAAGAGAATTCTTTTAACCTTCTACTTCATAGCAACGCGAAGGAAGATCACAAAAGAAGATCTTGGATGTTCTGTTGGGCAGGTCAGAGAAAACTTTCAAGACGACTTATTGCTTCTTTACAACGGTATGAAAGAAGATCTTGGATGTCCATGGGCAGTGTTGGGGACAGTTTTTGGGACGACTTTCTTCTCTATCTCTTCTTCTTCCTCTCTTGGACCTCCTCCCTTATTCTCTGCCTTATTCCTTTTGGGCTGATTTCGCTCCTTCCTCTCTTAGGCTTCTCTATTTGGCCTCCTCCCTTCTACACATATTTTTTCTCCTCTTGGGCCTCCTCGCTTGGATCTCTCTCTTCCTCTTTCTTCTCATCCCTCTTCGTCTCTTTTTGGTGTTGTTTTCCCCTCATTCTTGGCCCCTTTTTATAGACCCAAGGGAACCAAATCTTTTCTTTGCCTCTTTTGGACCCAAATCTAGCCTAATTTCAGATTAATCAGAGCCCTTGGATTCATCTCCTTATCCAACCACCTGATCTGGTCTTTTGGATGCCCACCTTTAGATCCCCACCGCTTTATCCTGCGCTCAGATCTACCACCTAGGTCAATCGCCTAAATCTCAATTGCTCATTATAATTCCCACGAATTGCTGACGTGGTGCGGGCGTGCTCTGTTGGGCTAGTCCTAGGGTTGCTCTGACTTGATATTAGCCCGCTGACCCGTCCCTCAGAGCAAACCCGCTCGGCTTGCCCATACCCGTCGCTCGAACCGTCTAGGCCCGACCCATCGACCCGCTTCTCAGGGCCAAACTGCTCACGACATAAGTACAAATAATATGGGAAAGAGGGGATTCGAACCTGTTTGCACAGTAAGGAAGGAACCCATGCTACAACTAAGCTGTGCGCATTACTTATATTATATAGGCGTATTATAATCTTATATAAATCGAGAAGTATAATATAAAATGGAAGAAGATAAAATTCCTCGCTACCAATCGATTAATGTGACTCTATCAACTAAGCTATGCCTAGTTAATTGACACTATCAACTGAGCTATGCCTAGTTTCTGACATCATACATGTTTACTATATATATATATATATATATATATATATATATATATATATATATATATATATATATATAGCTTCAGATTTTGATATTTTTGACGAAGAAGCTGACCTTGCTCGAAAATAGAGGAGCAACTGATACAACTTCATCAAATTTCCATCTATCATCAAACATGATCTCGAGATATGTTGCAAATATCGAGATAGGTTTTGAACAAGAAATGCTTAAATTTCGACTAAATTTATCCACATTTTTGTACATCATAAAAATTAAATAAACTTATCATTTGTATTGAAATTTAAATTTTGCGAAGTAACACCTTTCTCAGGTGGGTGATAATGAAAAAATGTGTCTTATGAATTGTAATAATATTTGTAAGGAAAATTTCATTTATTTTCAAAGATCGTATATCCTAACTTGTATGTTGCTCAAAATGATCATGCCTTGTACATACATTTTTAGAAAAATGGGATATAATAATTATGAAAAATAGCATATCTACATGGGTGTGACAACCCGTAAAATACTAGTAAACATTTTTGGTACACCATTGGATTTCAATTATAGTTTTTGATACTTTTTTTTATATGCACAACTATTTTTTTACTAAAAAGTGTACATGATTGCACTTTTATGTAAAAAATTACTTTTGTCATGTGCTAATACTTTTCCAAACCTCAAAGAAAATATTTGAAAGACTCGATAGATATATTATATAAGGTGGCACTTGTGTCTATGAACCACGTTGATGTTATGTAGGGGTGTAAATGAGCCTAGCTTGAGCGAGCCCACGCTCAGCTCTTGATCTGCTTGTTAAAAAATATCATTGTTCGTGTTTGGCTCGTTTATATGTCGAGCTCAAAAAATTTGTTTGCTTTAGACTCGTTTGCTTATCGAATCGATGAGCCGTTCACGAACATTGAGTCATTTTGACAACCTTAGTCATACAACCGAAGATGTTAAGGGTAGGACAAGATTTAAATTTTATTTTTTATATTAAAATATTCATCTCAATAAAATTTAATATATTTTTATTCTATTTTTAATCAGTAATTTTAATTAATTATGAATCTTTATAGCCTTGTAGTCTATTATATTGTTTAAAAATAATACTCATTATATGTTTTTATATAAATAAGTTTATTATTTCAAGCCAAAACGAGTTGAACACGAACGGACAAATCTTTGTTCGTGCTTGACTCGTTTATATGTCAAGCGCACAAAAATTGTTCGTGTTCGGCTCGGTTGCTTAGTGAATGAACCGAATACGAGCTACTTAACGACCCAAACACTCGTTGTTCATGAACAACGAGCCGTTTTGACAACCCTAATGTTTTGTAGTTTGAAGATTAGAGCAGAAACCCTAAAAAAATTAGGGATTGATACATTGATTCCATGAACAAAAAACAATGGTAGTTTGTGAAGAATTTTCTTTTGGATGAATTCTTTAATTAGGGAAACCTTATATTAGATTTGGGAAATTGCAAATTGTAAAATGAATTGTAGCAATGATGCTATAGTTTGATGGAGAGTAAGTGTCATCAATCGAATTATCAACTATTGGATGCAAGTCTGTCTATCCTCATCAAATGGAAAAGTTATTGCATGTGGACGGACACCGCATGCATCTCTGCATGCGGTGTCCGATCCTGACTGTAGATCAGACGATCTACAGTTAGGATGTATTTCGGTGGGCCCCACCTAATTTTTTTTAAAAATAAACAGAAATATATTCTGGCTGTAGATCACCGTGATCAACGGTTATGATCGGACACCGCATGCAGAGATGCATGCGGTGTCCGTATGCAATAATATCTCCATCAAATGGGCTTTCTTGCAAAATTAGGTACGAAGCTTTTGCTTAGCTAAAAATCTTACCTTTGTCAATTATTCATCTTGTGTGATCTCTTTTTGAACTTAGGCCAATGTTAGTACTTGTGATATTGGCTCCAAACATAAGAGGAAGGCGCGGTGCCTGCCCTTAGGGTTGTCAATAAACCAAGGCGAACTAAGTATTGATTTTCTTAGACTTGTTCATTTAATTTTTTATTAAGTTCGATCCAAGTTTGAACATGACACAAGTTTTAAAATCTTGTTCAAATCTATCTATTAATTTCATTATCAAGTTTGAGCCATAATCAAATTTTAATTAAGCCTTACTAAATAAATACTAGTTAACAATTTAAACATATTTACTAAATATAGTTTGATTCACTAATTTAATGAAAATTGGCATAATTTATTTTTTATTATTTACCTTATTCGGTAAAATTTACATATTAATAAAAGAAAAAATTAAACCTACCAATCTGTCTATTTATTTGAATTTTTCATCATATTTGTACATCTAATAATATTGATTTTTTTTGAAGTGTATAAGATGTTAAATGTTTAATGTGAGAGGATAATCTAAGTCATTTAATAAGTAATTAAGTCATCATTAAATGAGCATTTATCTAGTTTTTAGATAGCTACTTATTAAGCAATAAATGAGCTGGTTTACAAGCATTTTTTAACAACAGTCAGTGTTCAACCTTGTTCAGTTTTTAAAATTTTGTCCAAACGTGTTCAAGTATACAAATAATCAACCATAAAAAAGTTTATATAATTGCTCATCTAGTGCGCTTAATTACTCTCATCCTTATCAGCAGCTAATAATTTCTTCAAACTTCTCTTTGAGATATCAGCGAGCGCCATTGGCTACAAATTGCTCCTTAGCATAACTTCTGAAGAATATTCTTAAAATCAGCCACATGTAATGAAAATTTTTTATTTTCTGTTTTTCTTAGACGAAATGTTTTCAGCTTTTGAACATCAGGACCTAGAATACATATAGATACTGGGACTTTAAAATATATAGTGGATCCTGGAAGCTTGTATTCTTGCTTTACATTTTTCAATCGAGTCGATGAATTCACCTATTTCTCTTTTAGGTGTGTACTGTGTAATAACTTGATTTTCTTTTTTATCAAGCATTAATAATGAAAATATAAACAATTTTAATGAAAATCTTCAAATCATTCCCGCCTTTCTTAATTTTTTTTTGGAATTGTTAGTCATTCATGTCTGTTGAAGTTTTTATATGATATGCTTTATGTATGCGGGCTTATTTGTTGATATGAAATTTCAGAAAACTAGCAAGAGGGTTCATTTTGTAAGGAACTTAATCAGGGAAGTTGCTGGGTTTGCTCCTTATGAGAAGAGGATCACCGAGCTTCTGAAAGTTGGCAAGGACAAGCGTGCACTAAAGGTGGCAAAGCGAAAGTTGGGTACACACAAAAGAGCCAAGAAGAAGAGAGAGGAGATGGCTAATGTTCTAAGGAAGATGAGGTCAGTTTTGTTTTGCAGTTGACACTTTTTTAATGGGGAATGTAGTTGCATAGCACACAACTCTTATGAATTTACATATCTCACACCTAAACTTTCGTATTTACACAGATAGCACTTGGATCTTTAATATCACTTAAAAAAATAGCACTATTACAACTTTTAAAGAGTGAAATACACCTTTTCATGCATAGGTATAAAGCACTAAAGTGATATGTATTTATGCATGTATGAAATCTTAGGTGTGGGATACCATGCATGCAAATTTCCCTTGTGTTATTTGTTTACTGCTGTAATGTTGCATAAAAATCAAGCCATTACTCTTTACTGCTCTTATATTTGATTGCTTATGAAGTTAGATTTTGAGCTGTTTCCAACAATTGGAGAGCCATCGAAATTATATTTTGATTTAGGAACCTGCAAATTCTTGAGATTATCAAACATGGCAAGGCTATAAATGGTAGATTTTGAGCTGTTTCCAACAATTGGAGAGCTAACAAAACTCTATTTTGATTTAGGAACCTACAAATTCTTGAGAGTATCAAACATTGCAAAACTATAAATGATAATAGATTTCTATAAAAACCTTTGGCATGATTTTTGAAAAACTTAATTTAAAATTCTTGAAATAAAGTATAATTTCTGATTTCTATTCATTTTTTAGATAACTGGAATCGCCATTCCTTAACTTGTCACCTCATTTTCTTTTTCCATCCTTATCTTGGCTCTAGGGTCTATAGTTCTTAGCATCATTTGTTTGTCGCCTTAGATTTTGCTATTTATTGGTGAATATTTTTATTTGTCATTTTGCCTGACCATGATCAGATCAAATATCACCTGCTAAATCATTTTTTTAGTTTGAACACATTTTTTTAAATTTTTGCCGTTTATATTTGTGTTGGTTTTATGTTTTTTTGACATTTATAATCAATCAATTTTAGAAATGCACCAAAACAGTGAGGATACAGCCATCATGATGGATATTGCTGTGGTTAGAAGCATAGAGTGAGAAATAATTGAATTATATAATGGCGGAAGTTTAATATATTGAAAAGAATTGGAATCAATGAGGAGAGTAATGTGATTTCTCAAAACGGTATGTGCAAAATGTAGTATAATGTTAATGCATCACATGTTGCACTGAGTGGAAATGAATAGATATGAGCATCTATAATATTTTTCTGAAGGAAGATTTACCTACATACCATGTAGCTCCTATGTATTTACATATCTAACTCTAAACTTCAATTTTAATATATATGCCACCTTATCTATGGAAGACTTCCGGCTTCTGGTGAAAAACAAACAGCAAAAAAATATAGCAGAGAAGGTAAAGTGGAGAGAAGAAATAGGATTGATTTGATTACATTACAACAGTGAACAGCTACCGTCATATATATAGAAAGATGGCAAGATGCAGAACACAATAACTAACGTATCCTATGTAGTAAATGCTAACATCCCCCCTCAAACTAAATAATTTGGTGAAGAGATGGTTAGTTTGGTGCGGATTTCCATAAGTCTATTATTGGAAAGAGGTTTGGTAAAGATGTTTGCAAGCTGATCAGTAGTAGTAATATGATGAATCATAATCTAATTTTTCTGAATGCATTTTTTGATGTAGTAGCAGTCATTTTCTATGTGCTTGGACTCGGAATGAAACAATAGATTGCTGGCGAGAGCAATTGCGGAGGTGTTATCACAATGCGGAGTAATAGTAGGAGTATTCTGAATATTAAAATCTTGTAGCAGACATCGTAGCCAAATATGTCGGCAGTGGCCGTGGCAATGGCGCAGTAATTATTCCAACTATCATATGTTTTGAACTTAGAACACCTCAATTAGTTTTCTTCCGCATAACCAAGTTAGTAACAAGTTTACAATTAGCAGAATAGAGATATTGAATTTATTAAAAATATGCAACATAACACTTCCAATAGGTTTATTAAACTTTCCATACTTAAACATCTTAAAAATAAAAGTACTCAGCTTCAGTGGAGGAGCGAGCTACATTTTGTTGCTTTTTAATAGACAAATAAGATTAGCACCAAGAACAATACAATAACATGTGGTGGATTTGAGATCACTCGGATCTCCAACCCAATTGTCAACATATGCCCTTAACTCGAGGTTGCTTTTGATAATGGCTAAGCTGAAGTTTTGAGTGCAAAGATATTTAAATGAGCGCTTTAGCTATTTGAAAGAGTGTTGGATATGTTGGTGCATAGTTTGACTAATTTGGTTGACAACATAGGAAAGATCGGGTTGAGTGATTGTGAGATACTTTAATGATCCAACAGGTTTGTGATAGGGGGGATCATGATAAGGAGTGAGATCAGGAGCCGATTTGGTTTGACGCGAGATGGAAGAATTTTGAACAGATTTAGCATTAGTCATACCGGAGGTATGCAAGAGCTTATTGGCATAGGTAGTTTGATAAAGAGGAAGACCAGAAGATGTGAAAAGAGTTGTGAAACATAAGAAGGTTGTAATGGTGCCCAAATTTTTTATCTTAAATTGTTGTTGAAGCTGGTGAAGAATAATGTTGATCGTGCTTGATGATTCCCAGTGAAAATAATATCATTAACATAAATAAGAAGATAAATGTGAATGGTCTTCTGATGATAGTAAAATAATGAGGAGTCGACATTATTAGGACTGAAATCCAGATGTTTAAGATAATTAGTGAAAGTGGCGAACCTGGCATGGGAGCCTGTATGAGACCATACAAAGCTTTCTTAAGATGACATACATAACAAGGATTGATATGATTAGTGAAACCTATGGGTTGCTCCATATAAATAGTATCAGTAGGTGACATTGAAGGAAATCATTTTGGACATTCAATTGAAGAAAACGCCAGATAAGAGAACTCGAATAGTAGGCATTTTTTTGACATGATTGAAGGTGTCAGTGTAATCAAGAACATAGTGCTGTTTGAATTCTTGAGCAAAAAATCTTAGCTTTGGAACGTGCAGCAGAACCATCCACATGACGTTTGGTTTTGTGGGTCCATTTACAACTTTGAAGATTTTAGACATCCAACTGAGAATATGCCAGTTAGGAGAACCCGAATAGTAGGCATTTTAGTAACAAGTTTGAAGGTGTCATTGTAATCAAGATCGTGGTGTTGTTTGAATTTGTCAGCAACAAGTTTAGCTTTGTAGCGTGCAACAAAACCATCCACAAGACATTTGGTTTTGTAGGTCCATTTATAACCTTGAAGATTTTGATTATAGGGAGGAGGAACTAAGACCCAAGTATCTTGAGCTTGTAAAACTTGAAATTCTTCAGACATAGCTTGTCGCCAGTGATGATGTTTGATAGCTGCGGTATAGCAAGTTGGATCAAAATGTTGTAATTGATGAGTAAGATTCATAATTTGTTTAGGTTTGAGATGACCAGTTTTAAAGCGAGTAATCATATGATGATTAGGAATATGAGACGAAGGTTGAGAGGAAAGATTTGAAGCGGTAGCCTGACCCAACTGAGAAGAGAGGGAGGAGACTTTCGTTCGATTAGGTTCGTTGGAGGGAGGGGAGGTTAGGGGAGTTGAGGGAGTAGGAGAGGGAGTGAGAGGAATGGAATTTTTACTGTTCCTACTCAAAGAAACCGGTAGCAAAGAAGTGGGAACTAACAAGAGTGGAGGTAATTGAGATGGAATCAAGGATGTGAGAGTGGTATGAGATGAGATTTGTTGGTAGGGAAATATGGTTTCGTCAAATATGACAATTGACATGATATGTAAATTTTTTTATTGTGAGTATCAAGACATTTATAGCTTTTTTGAGTAGCGGCATATCTTAGGGAAACACATTGTTTAGAAAAAGGAGAAAATTTGTGTTGAGAATAGGGATGAAGCCATGGAAAACATTGATATCCAAAGACTAAGATGATTATAAGTGCGAGGTTTGTTATGAAGACATTCTTATGGGGATCTAATTTTGGAGGGAAGTCGATTTACAAATAACTGCAGTAAGAAGTGTCTGCCGATAAAGTATGAGGTAAGAGAGGCCTCGTGTAGGAGAGTACGAGTGGTTTCAAGTAAATGACGATGTTTACGCTTAGCGATACCTTTCTATGCCAGGTTGTAAGAGCAAGTGTATTGTTGGGAAATGTTAAAATTGGTAAATTTATCATTAATGTATTCACCACATGCATCCGTTTTAAGAATTTTAGTGTGTGATTTTCAACCAGTTGTTTAAACTCAACAAATTTGGCCAAAGTTTCATTTTTATGTTTGAGCAAGTAAATCGAAGAGAAATGGGAATAATCATCAATCATCAACAAATATTGCATTTTGATGATTACTCCCGTCGTCAATGAATATTACATAATATTTGAAAGATTGTAGAGAGGAGTTTGGGGGTGGTCCCCATACATCATAATGAATAGTGTGTAGAGGATGCAAGGTTCAAGTGGTGGAAGCCAAGAACATTAAATTGCAACTTTTGGCCAAGCGGCATGAAGTACAACTTGATGGTAGAATTTCATGACACAATGAGGGAATGAGGTGCTTGAGAAGGTGTTGAACTTGATGACTGGGATAGCCGAGGCATTTATACTAGAGATTGGGAACTTGTTGGATAGGGAATAGAGCAAGAGATCTCGTTGAAGAAGTATCCAATGAAGGGATGGGATAGAGTCCTTGCACACACGATCTTTCAAGGAGCGTCTTGTGAGTCTATAGATCTTTGGCAGCATATCCGTTAGCTGTAAAAGTCATAGCACGAAAATTAGTAGATGTAAGCTTATGAAGGGGTGTAGAGATCAACAAAATGAAGGTGTTGAAGGGCAGTGCAAGTAGCAGTTTTGAATGTGTGGTAGTTGGAAGGAAGCCCGTTGATGGTGCATAAAATAATGTCTTCGGGATCAACCACTCCTGTGGCAGCCACTAGATTGACTCTTTGTTTGATATTCGATAGATATTGTTGCATAGTCTTTCCTTGCATCTTGAGATTATGTAATTCATTTTTGATTTGTAGAATGTGGGATCGGTTGGTAGATTGTAGACGACGATCAAGGATAAAAAAGCAGTGCAAGTGTCAAGATGAAGGACATAAGGAAGAATGCATGGGTAGATAATTGAGTAGAGAGTGGCAACAAGGTTTTGGTAAATTATCATCCATTGAGTATAAGCATGTTTGACATGCTCACCACTGGAAGAATCAGAAACCGTAGAGGCGGGTGGATAGCGATTTCCGGTCAGGAACCCTTCAAACCCATCAGCCTTTGCATAATTTCAGCACTTGAGCCTTCCAAGTGATGTGATTTTCAGCATTTAGGGGTGTGGATATGCTGTTGTTGATGTGAGTGATAAGGAACTTGAGCTGTGTGGGAATAGGATGATGGCTAGGTAGAGAGGTAGGATTAGTGGGGGAGGCAACAATATGAGCCGAATTGATTGAGGTAGAATCCATGGAACCAAAGAATATAAGAGAAAATACAGGATGGTGAAAGATTGAGGGGAAAAAAAAACCGAGAAAGAAAAATAATCTTACAGAGGGAAATCATGAAAACCTTTGAGCCTTCTTAAACCGCGAACCTAATAATCGGACGGTAGAGAGAATAGAAAAGATCTAGGTGAAAATCATAGTGCAGGTAACCAAAAAAAAAAAAAAAGGAAATGCAGGAATAGTGGATACAGATCCTTTAAAAGGAAAGGGTAAAGCCTAGTATGAAAACCCCACTTGATGATGGAATAGGATCCCAATACCCAATCAAGAGATGAAAGAGAAAGTTCTTGGACAAGAGATGAAAGAGAAAGTTCTTGGACAAGAGATGAAACAGCTGATTTTCGGTTTAGGAACCTTGAAGAGGTTGTGTGCAGTGGCACCGACAGGGAGAGAAGAGCCTGTGGCAATAAGATGAGAGACGAGGTGCCGTGAGGCAAAGAAGCTCTGATACCATGAATGAAATCTGGCTTTTGGTGAAAAACAGACCACAGAAATATAGCAGAGAAAGTAAATTGGAAAGAAGAAGTAATAATGATTTTGTGCATTACAACAGTGAACACCTACCATCATATATATTGAAAGATGGCTAGATACAGAAAGCACGCAGAACACAATAACTACTGTATCCTATACAGTAAATGCTAACAATCTATATTTATAAAAAGACCATCTCACTTTTTAGAAATCAAAATAGTGGTATTTTTGATGTGATATGAAATATTTGGGTGTACTAAATGTAAAAAGTAAAGTGTAGCTGTAAGATATGCAAATACATGCGAATTGAGTGGTATGTATGTAAATGTCCCCATACCTATATACATATAAAGCAGTATTTCTCTTTTTAAATGTCATAATATTGGTATTTTTGATGTGATATGAAAGATTTGGGTGGTCTAAATGTAGAAAGTAAAGTTTAGCTGTAAGATATGCAAATACAAGCGAATTGGGTGGTATGTATCCCAATATCTGAATTGCTGTAATTAATTTGTTTAAATTTCAACAACTTGGACTGTGCAGCCTTCTCTGAAGCTATTCTATATAGAATTCATGCCGATAGTAATATTCATAACATTAAAATTTTTGTTCTGCAGATCTGCTGGTGTTTCCGAGAAGAAAAAGTGAGGAGATGAAGACAATGCTACAACCAAAGTGGAGTGAAGCTGAAGCTTTTTTTTCTTTAAAAAAATTTCTTTGTTTGAGTTTAGAGAGAGAATATAAATCTGTGTTGTAATGTGACTTCTTGGGCTTAGTTTTGTGTTTTGTTCATCATTCAGGAATCTTTTTCTGAACTCTGTTGAATTTTTGCCTATTTTCATAAATTATTGCATGATCACTACTGAACAATTTCTCGTAATGTCTCTTTAATAATCTCTACTGTAGATTTGTAATATTTATTTCTTGTTGGGGCATTGATTTTGATTTACTAACAAAGGAAATGAAATGAAAATGAAAATGGTAATGTGGTGTTTCTGTTTAGGATAAATATAGATGTTGTGTAAAGCAAATATTTTTTATTGGGGTCCTCATTGCTTCGAGCCAATCCATTAACTTATTAGATTGAATGTGGCTTGGTTTTGTGTTTGTGTTTTTCTATAGCAAGTTATATTCATAAAAATGGAGGACTGTGTTAGGTAGTCGGCAGATTTTTGTTGAATAATCAGTTCTTACCTTTTAATAGGATAAAGGTTTGCAGTTGTTTTTGTTATTACTATGATTTTCTAATCAAATTACTCTATACTCTCAATTTACATGAAAACAAACAAGTCAAATTACAAATCTCTCAAAAAGTATTTTACACGTATTCATCTTCTAATCAAATATCTAAACTCTCAAGTCCTATGCTTCTAAATTACTCTATACTCTTAATGCTTGAAACCAAATAGCCCCAAAGAATTTATAAAAAAATGAACTTTTATATTACTTGGTATGACGCATCGTGTGCACATCTGTAAAAACTGTACTTAAAATTTTTTTTTCTTTTTTCTGAAAAATGGACAGTTCTCATGTAAAAATATTTTTTTCCTAAAAAAAATGTACATAATTTCCCAAAATAAATAAATAGTCTAAAAATTAAAAAATAGGCAGCTTAGTCCACAGATATTTGCATGAGAATTGTGTGATATGCATGCAAAACATAGGTTTATTTGATTAGGATTGAGTGAAAGCTGCTGCTTTGTTTACAGTTTTGCATGCGAGAAGGGGAATCGAGAGGGAGGATGAGCACCACGAAGAGGTTCGGCGGCGGGCGACAGCTGACGGGCACGCCGTCGCTAGCCTGGTCTTGTGCAGTGGTAATCGCGTCCCTCTTCGCCGGCGCCTCCGTAGTTCACAACATATACAAACCCAACCTGGTTCGTAAAAACCTACGCTTCTTCACCCTTCTTTGCGATGATATTTATCTCAAAGTGCACATAACCTGCTCGACGATATGCCAAGCTAAACATTCTCATGTTTTGAACCGCAGACCTTACCGACGGTGGAGCCTAAGGACAAATCTCCTACGCATGGTTGAGCCACCAATCGGTCAACATATTTTCCGCCTCTTGGTTTCACATTTGCCTTTTTTCTAATTTTCTTCTTCTTTTTTGTAAATTAATGGTGACAAAATTCCACCTTTTGTCTATTTTGAGAACATTTTTACCGTCCTGGTTGTTCCATCAGCCTCGGACGAATTGATGTTGGTCTTCATATTTTGTGAGACGGTTCATTTGTTTTGAATCTGATGAAATCATCCAATAAATAAAAAATAGAAAATAAAAAGCGGAGAAGAAGAAGAAGGAAAAGCGGCACAACATTCAAGTTGTTCCACAAAATTCCATTAGCTTGTAATACATCTTTTAATCCCAGTCCTAGGAAGATTTTTCAAGTTTCTGTCCAGCTAAAATTTGCAATTTTGATCATTGATATCCTATGCATTAGTTCATCTTGAAATGCTGTCTTCGATCTGATTGGCTTCTCCTATGCATTTAGTACTCATCGTTGTGTTCCAGTGGCTGCTGAGTTATGCACGTAACGGCAAAGATTACTTAATACGTGGTTTTGAATTACTGAGATGCCAACTTTAAAAAGATTAGAGAGAACGTCTCTTGTTTCTTCTGCCCTACTATGATTACTATTAAAAAAACTCATTAAATTAAAATTTGCCGTAAAAAAGGAAAATAATATTTTAGGCTTTTAGAAAAAAAAATTATGTACAACTGCCCTAACATATTATTATAAGGTTCAGTTCATCAAACAGCTGAAACGACAGCAAAAATGTTTAAATTGGTGATCTTTTGCTGTAGCCATGGGTGTAAACGAGCCACGATACTGTGTTATATGAACAAATCATTTTGACATGTTTATATTAATATATTTATTTAAATAGCATTTTTTTATTTTAAACTTTTTTAATAAATAATTTTAATTCATTATAAATTTTTATAACCTTATAGTTTATTAAATAATTTAAAAATAATATTTTATTCTCACATGCATATAATTATTTCAAATCAAACCATACCACGAACCAACATATTTTTTTGTTATGCTCTATCAGCTAGTTTGTTTGAAGAACGAATTTATTACATCTAGTTAACAAGGGAAACCGCGAACGACGAGCAGTTTTGACTGCCTTAGCTGTAGCTAAGTT
>NEWO01000037.1:1059078-1099934 GCA_003013225.1 Phalaenopsis aphrodite | reverse complement strand
GGACCCAGATAACAAATACCTTGAATATAATATTATCATAAATCACATTGCCTGCTACTTTCTTCTCAAACCAGCCGCTCAGGCACACACACTCCCCAAAATATTGCAATTACACAAGTTTCAGATGGAGTAGATAAAGAAGATAATAAAGCAGAAATCCATAACATAACTAAAATATGGCAAAACACAAAAACGATATAACCATAGAATAAAAATTGTCAAAGACGAACAAACACGGCCTAAACTTTAGGCCGTGCACAACAAACACCTAATATCAAGTCTTTCAAAAGGAAGAGATACGAGAACAAATGAAAATAAGTCTGCAGTAAAGTGAATCCAAACAAGTTGCGATATAACTATAAGTTTAAAATTTTAATCGACCTCTTCAATCTTGGGACCAGCACCACTACCACCACCAGTTGGAATATCATCAGACATTCCACCCATATCAGGTCCAGCTCCCTGGTACATCTTGGCAATGATGGGGTTGCAGATGCCCTCCAATTCCTTCATCTTGTCATCAAACTCATCAGCCTCCGCCAACTGATTACTTTCAAGCCACTGGATAGCCTGATCAATCGCATCTTCAATCTTTTTCTTGTCATCAGAAGCAAGCTTCGAGGCAATCTTCTCATCCTTAATGGTGTTCCTCATGTTGTAAGCATAATTCTCCAATGTGTTTTTGGCCTCCACCTTCTTCTTGTGTTCCTCGTCCTCAGATTTATACTTCTCTGCTTCCTGAACCATCTTCTCAATCTCTTCCTTGCTCAGCCGGCCCTTGTCATTGGTGATTGTGATCTTATTCTTCTGCCCAGTTGTTTTATCCTCAGCAGAAACATTCAGAATACCATTAGCATCAATGTCGAAGCAAACAGTAATCTGAGGAACACCCCTGGGAGCAGGTGGTATGCCAGAGAGCTCAAATTTGCCGAGCAGATTGTTGTCCCTTGTTCTAGTCCTCTCACCTTCATATACCTGGATCAAGACACCAGGCTGATTGTCTGAGTAGGTTGAGAAGACCTGCTCCTTCTTGGTAGGGATGGTGGTGTTCCTTGGAATCAAAACTGTCATGACACCACCAGCGGTCTCGAGACCAAGAGAGAGAGGAGTAACATCGAGCAAGAGGAGGTCCTGAACCTTCTCGTTGCCCTCACCGCTCAAAATGGCAGCTTGGACAGCAGCACCATAGGCAACAGCCTCATCGGGATTGATGCTCTTGCAGAGCTCCTTCCCATTGAAGAAGTCCTGCAACAGCTGCTGCACCTTTGGAATCCTAGTGGATCCTCCAACCAAAACCACATCATGAACAGTGCTCTTGTCCATCTTTGCATCCCTCAAGCACTTCTCCACAGGTTCCATGCACTTCCTGAATAGATCCATGTTAAGCTCCTCGAACCTGGCACGAGTGATGGTGGTGTAGAAATCAATGCCCTCGTATAGAGAATCAATTTCTATGGTGGTTTGAGCAGTCGAAGATAGAGTTCTCTTTGCTCTTTCACAAGCAGTCCTCAATCTCCTAAGAGCTCTGGGATTGTTACTGATATCTTTCTTATTTTTCCTCTTAAATTCCTGGACAAAGTGGTTAACCATTCGATTGTCAAAATCCTCACCACCAAGATGAGTGTCTCCTGCAGTTGCCTTGACTTCAAAAATACCCTCTTCAATGGTGAGGAGAGAGACATCGAAAGTCCCACCGCCCAAGTCGAAAATGAGAACATTTTTCTCACCTACGCTGGTAGCCTTTTTGTCAAGGCCATAGGCGATGGCAGCAGCAGTCGGCTCATTGATTATTCTCATAACATTAAGACCGGCAATGACACCAGCATCCTTTGTGGCTTGGCGCTGCGAGTCATTGAAGTATGCAGGAACAGTGACAACAGCGTTCTTTACGGAGGATCCTAAATAGGCCTCAGCAATCTCACGCATCTTAATTAGAACCATAGATGAGATTTCTTCAGCTGCAAACTGCTTTTCTTCTCCCTTGTACTGGACAACAATCATGGGCTTGTCTCCAGGTCCAGGAATAACTTTGAAGGGCCAAAGCTTGATATCACTCTGTACTGAAGCATCAGTATACCGCCTACCAATCAATCGCTTGGCATCTGCAAAAAACAGAGGAATTGCTTGGAAAAGTCCTATGATAGAACATACGAGAGGTCCTTCACAATAAGCAATATTGTAGTAGAAAAGGGTACCTAACTAACATACTCGAGACAATACTATCAAAATTCTAACAAATAACATGATAGCTCAAACATGCCAATACAAATCAAAAGCCACAGCAGGAACCTCTTCAATATGCATGGTCCATCTCACGAGCACCTTTGCATTGGTTTATTTTCAGTTATAATGCTCATGATCACAACAGAAAAAGAGCCACTAAACTCTTTGGAAAAATTCTTGCATTATTATGATCAGGATTTATTGATCGGTAATCCGGACAAAGGCGGGAGGAATAGGCCGTTCAGCAAATAAAGATGTAACTTTATTTGGGGGCACAAATGAGCGGTGCAATCCATTTCTTCAATATTAAGATAGTAAAAATTTTCGACTTTCTAAATAAGGTTGTAAACAGAATATGCTTGAGCAAAAGTCACATGTTAGTGTCCTCATGTTCAAAATTACTAGAATTCCTTATTTGATTTTGAATTGTGTTGATATAATTGAGTTTATTCAGCTTAAATTTAGTTCTAAAGGAAAAAAAAAACAACTATATTCAATTATATTTAACTCATTCTATTCTCAAAAAAAAAATATATATATATATATATATAATTTTTTATTAGCTTTTTATTTTTTTTATTTTCATTTCCTATTAATAGTGATGTCTATAATTTCATTTGCATGGATGTAGAGTGGATTTGGGAAAAGCTATAGCCATTTTTATATAAGCAGCTGTGAAACTATTTTAGAATAAATCACTGTTAGAAAGAAGTAGATCGTGAGGGTGAAGCAGTTGGATAGATTTACTATGCTGCAATCGTTTCTGATAATAAAAACTATAATACTCTTATGTACATGTGTTAGTTGTAACTCCCTAGTCTTAGAAATAATTAAAACAGATTAAGAAAAATAAATGTTATAAGTTCAAGAGTCATAAATTTATTATTTTATCATAGGAAGTAATACATCACTTAAGACTGAGAAACAAGGAAATAAAAATTATAACAAGTATTTGCTATTATGAAATTACTCTTCATATCTAAATAATCAAGCAGGCTCTACGCAGGTAAGAAAACACAAGGTAGGAAATAAACCCGCAAAAATAGCAACAATAAAGATCAAACCATATATCTTCAAAGAAATGAAAAAACCACCTATGAACATAAGCAGACAAAAATATAAACTTCCAACACACACACAATCAAATAACCATACAAGCAACAAAAAAACCAACATTGCCACAAAAATAACTAAGGGGTTTCAAATCAAAACCCCCTAAACCACAAAAAAAAAAAAATGTCACAAACCATGGGGGATCACATTCAAACCACAAAAACCACATAAAAATGCCCAAACCAAGGGAATTAGATCAGAAACCAAGGACAATCAATGAGAGAGAAGGATGCAGGGTAGGTTTAGAGCTTGAAACTGCAGACCGCAATAAGGTGATAAAGGTCGCAAAACAGCCTAAAATTAGGATTGAACTTGTAAGCATGACTCTAGACAAAATACCATCCACTTAGCACAATGTCTTTTCAAGTGTCATCTTACTATTTATTTATAATAAAAGATAGAATTTTTATGTTCATTTCGATTTTGAGTGATTGAACTTGTAAACATGGCTCACGTAAGTTCTTATAGGATAGTAAGGCAAAGAGCGTATTTTGATTCTTAAAAAAATTAATAATTTTAAACATAATAAATTATAATCCCTATTGATTAATTTATTGTCAAAGGTTTTGAGATTTAAGGATATTAAAGTGACACTAAAATTGCAAGTCCAAAACCCCAAATGTGAAAAGTGAAGAATTGCGTTGGGTAGTCGATAACCAACGTAAAATTAGTCAAAAAGACATGATGTGAATCCTTTTGGATCATTGTCTAAATGCCAGACATCTCATGAAAACAACGCGCTATATGATCTAAATACTGTAAAAAGTGTGTAAGAGCTGTTACATCAGCCCCTAGATATAGTGTCAAGTAAGCAAGGATTCTCACATTACGAACGAATGCTTATAAAAAAGTTAGTTTATAAAACTAATATTAGAATATGATCTTGAAATAAATACTCTCGCTAGTACATTAGTTGAATATATTGATATTATGATTGATAGAAAAATAACTCTCATATATTCAAGAAACTAAATCAGTTGGAAAAAATGCCTAGGAGATTGATAACTTGAGTTTTAAACTTTGATATTCAAGTGAGAGTCGCACTAGAAATGAAATGTGTAATTATAGATACGAATTTGAAAATAATATTATAAAACTAAATAGAATTGGAAATAGAATTATATCATTTAAGATTATGATTGATATTAAGATTTTTAATATTATAAGTGCATATGTCCCTCAAGTAAATTTAGGTACAAGTTCTAAGGTTAAATTCTGGAATCACTTATAAGAATTAAAATAAATGATACTTCTTGAAGAAAATTTTTTTAAATTTATTCCAGTTTTTAAAATTTAGGAAGTTCGTAAAAAACAAATTTTAATTGTGATAAAGTAACAAACACTTTTAAAAAGTAACAAAAGAAATACTTCAAGAATCAAAAAGAAAAAAAAATTATAAAAAAATTGTTTATGGTTAAATAATAATGTACAAGAGAAGATAAAATAAAAGAAACAATATTATAAAAATTGATTTAAATGTAAAAGTTGAGAGATTTGAGAAAAATATCAAACGACACGTAGGGAGTCCAAAAGAAAAATCTGTGACATTAAAAATTCTGCATTTAATTATCTTCAGAATATATTAAAAATTAAGGGTTAAAAATACATGTATAAGCTAACCAAATAAAGAAAAAATCAAAATAATAATTTAATTAGGTGTAAAGATGAAAACAAAAAATTGCTTTTCTTAAAAAAAAATACAACTTAGGTTGCTAAGTTGTTTTGATAAATTTTTTTTGATTAAATTTTTAAAATACGATCAAACTAGTGATCTTAATATCATTAGTAATAATAAAATATTTCATTTTTACCGTCTCATTAATAAAAAAAGTTCATAAAGTTTTAAAAAACCAAAAGTGAAGAGTCTGTAGAATAATAACCAAATTGAAGTGCTATTTGAACACAAGTTAAGACGTATTACCAAGATTTCTCATAATATCAAGTCTATTATGGAAGCTATACAATTATTGAGAGGTTCGATGAAGTAAAAAAAGAATAAAATTTATGTATAATTTTTACTGATTTAGAAAAAACATACAATAAGGTTCCAAGAGATACTCTTTGGAAAGTTCTTCATAAGAAAGGTGTTGATGGCTTATACTCAAGTTCTTTAAGTATGGATATAGAAAAAGCATACAATAAGGTTCCAAGAGATACTCTTTGGAAAGTTTTTCATAAGAAAGGTGTTGATGGCTTATACTCAAGTTCTTTAAGTATGGATATAGAAAAAGCATACAATAAGGTTCCAAGAGATACTCTTTGGAAAGTTTTTCATAAGAATAGGGTTGATTACTTATATTCAAGTTCTTAAAGATATGCATAGAAGAGATGTTACTTGTGTTCGAACAGAAGGAGAATTGACCCAATATTTTCCAATTTCTCTTTAGATTAAAGGAGGATTAACCTTGGCAAACGCTTTTTGTTGATGATATCCTTTTCGTGAATAAAACAAGAAAGAGAGCTCAACAAAAACTTTGCAGTATGAAAGTCTACATTGAAGTTTAAAGACTTTCGTTTGAGCAGAACTAAAATAGATCTAGTGAGAATTATAACAATGGGCGATCAAATTATTAGAACTTTTTAGATATTACAACTTTATTGCTAAAAGTGATGGAGATATAGATGGGGATGTTATTAGTAGAAATCAACTTGGTTGATTGTAGTAGAGGAATGCTTCTCGCCTATTGTGTTATGGAAAAGTACCGTATAGACTGATAGGAAAATTTACAAGATGGTGGTGAGACCTTTAATACTCTATGGCCTAAATTTTGGCTTTTAAAAAAGAAGCATAAGATTAAGTTAAGTTTCGTCCAAATGAAATCGATTAGCGCCTTTATACTTGAAACAAAATGCGAAATGAATATATCTATGATAAGATTGGTGTAGCCGAGATGAAATCGATTAGGTCGATGAGTGGCTTTATACTTGGAGACAAAATGCGAAAAGAATAGATTTGTGATAAGATTGGCGTAGCTCCAACGAAGAACAAAATTAGAGAAACTCATCCTAAATGATTTGGTTACATTAAACGTCAATCATCTGAAGATCTGATGAGGAGAGTAGACATTTTAGATTCAACTTATGTTAAGAAAGACAAAGATAGACCTAGGAAGACTTAAGCATATTGTATAAAAAATGATCTTAATTCATTAGAATCAAATAAAAATGACACTAATTAGACGCAATAGAGAAAAAGGATTCATATAATTGACATCACTTAGTGAGATAAATGTTTTGTTATTATTGTTGATGTATTATTAAATTAATATGATTAAACTCGACAAAGATAATTAAAATTATAAACATTCTCAAATTGTACCCTACGTAATAATTTATATCAATTAGGATTTGAGAATAAGAATACATGTTAACGCTGATAATATATTAGACCTCTACTCAATTAATTCTCAATAACATTTATTCAAAATAGCAAAAAAAATGTTTTTTTCAGTTTAAATACAAAATATAATTTAAAATATAAATGCATATAAAATAAATAAAATTTCTTTCTATATTTATTTCAATTGAATAGTTTGTTAATACTCGTTTATATTATTTGATTGCAAGACATTTAATAACTTATACATTATTTTATTTATTTCACATAAACTAGCTTGGTAGCTATTTCAAAATTATTCAATTATTTATTTATCTAGCTTTATAAATTATATGTTGACAACTTTGTATAAAAAATCAAATATCCATTCAAAAGTTTAACAAGTTTACTATCTTTATATAAAAGATTCAAGCGCAAACACCCATTCAAAATCTAGCTTATTCATTAATGAAAACAAGTCAAGCACAGTTCAATATTATCGTAAAAAAAAAATTTAAGCAAACCAAATATGAACATATATGTGATAGCTTGGAGCAAGCTCAAATTGAACATGAACATATATGTGATAGCTTGGAGCAAGCTCAAATTGAACATAAACAAATTAAGATTTGTACAAGTCATGTCCAATCCATGATATACAAAATTGAACTAGGCCAGATTACAACCCCAATTAACTTTACTCTTGAAATAAATAGCCAAACAGTTTCCAATAATTTAATCAAATTTACCCTCTATAATATCAGATATTTTGCAAAATCTAACTGATAAACTACCAGGAGCAAAAAAAATTCTTAATAAAAACGGATAAACAATGATGTAACCGCTTTCAAACAAATCATTAGAACAAAAACTTAGCAAGCATCAGATCTAACTTAGACAACATAAAGATCCACAACCAAATAACGATTGACAACTATGTTTACTAGAGATAGCAGATCACGGTTATGGGATATGATCCATTCCTTGAAATTAATGAACAAGTGATCTATTAAACAAGAGACAAATTAAACCCTGCGGACTAGAAAAAAAAAATATTTAGTTATATATTAAAGAATTAAAGTAAATTATTTACAGATCGATCAAACAAAAGCCCTTTTAAGCTTCCTAAACAATACATCGAGCATCTGAAACCTCATAAAACGAGCATGTTATAAGATACTTAAATAGAAAAGAAACTACGAGATCATGTTAAGAAATCAACTACTTCTCCACACATGAACAAGTAACATAGATAAACATAGTTAAAAAAATAAAAAACCATAAAAAAATCAAAGTAGTTAGTGGGGCTTACCAAAGACGGTGTTGATGGGATTCATAGCGACCTGATTCTTCGCAGCATCGCCGATCAGCCGCTCGGTGTCGGTGAACGCAACATACGACGGGGTCGTACGGTTACCTTGGTCGTTTGCGATGATTTCGACCCGATCGTGCTGCCATACTCCGACGCAAGAGTACGTTGTACCTAGATCAATACCAATCGCAGGGCCCTCACCCTTTCCGGCCATATCTAGAGGATTGAGAGCTAAGATCAGAGAAAATAAAAGAGAGAGAGGGGGAGATGTTGCGGCGGCAACTAGTTAGGGTTTCAGAATGAGGTCTACAGAGGAAGAGAAACGGGAGGTGGAGAGATCTTATATAGGATTGAGCATCTCTAGAATGTTCTGACTGTTAGAGGCATTAGCATACACACCATCAAAGTTATACGTATTGACAGATCCAACCCATTTTCTGGGGCTATTTTAAATATAACATTATAATTATCTAAATTTAAAATTTATATTATAATCATCCAATTTTTTTTTTTAAAACATAAGATATAAATTCATTATATTTTAAATTTTAAATATTTTTTAGATGATTAAAATAAAAAAAAAATAAATAAAAATGGCCAATCTATTATATTTAAAATTTTAACTAATTGATAGCTGATAATTCTTTTTTTTTAATCCAATTCAAATCTTTCATTCTAATACGATCAATCACAGAATTCTATGGCATGGAATAAAAATTCCAATTTATCTGTCATTTAAATTAAAAGAAATCATTTTTACATAAATGTAAATATAAAATGAACATTATGTATTGAGAATTTATGAAGAGATATATAGTTTTATTAGTTATGCAAATAAAATATTTTATTTCATTTTCTTATTTCAAAATAAAATTTTGATTTATTTAAAATAACCCAAACACCCTCTTTTTCCTGGAAAAAAATTTGCATACGCAACAGGTACATAGCAATGCGTACATCAAGGTTATATAGAGGATATAAGAGTTATATCCGCATTATACACTCTGTAATCTTCCCATAACCTACATGTAATCTACCTATAACCTACAAATATATAAAAATAGAACCGTGAAACTTAATATAAGGTACAAATAAGTTACAGAAATGTTACAAATGATATAACACGGATAAAACCGCCCTGTACCCTCTTTATAACCCTGATGTATGTCTTACATATGCAACTTTTTCCCCCTTTTCCTATACTTAAAAATAACCATACTTGCAAATCTCATATTAAGCACGCTACAAAATTTTATTCCTCCTCCAATCAGGACCCCAACTCTGCTACACCAACCCTTTATCGACAACCAAATCGTACGGTCCAAAATCAGCACGGGTTTGTAGATCCAACGGTGGATTTCCATCAGAAATTTCTAGAAAGGGTACCACCGCAATTGCAAGGCCGACGTACTCTCGATCGGTCAAACATTTTATGTTTGACTTTAAAAATTTTCAATGTTTATATATTTAAAATTAAAAATAAATACAAAATAAAATAAAAAAATTGGTCGCAAATGGCACCTCAAATTAGAGCGCCTAAAATCTCTGATTTAAAATTCCTAATCACGGTGGAATAAATTTTTAAATCTCACTTTTCATCAGATTTATTAAATTTAAATTTACATTCTTAAAAAGACTAAAAACGGGAAAAATAGATAGAACCTAAAGAGATCAATTTAACATCGCATTGAATTTATGTTTCATTTTTTCTTTATGTTTGGTTGGATTTAAGTTAAATCCAACGACTAAATTCATTAGTAAGATGCTACCAAATACCGCTTAAAGTTGGAAAAGAAATATTACTTCCATACTCGAACGCAAAATTTGCATTTGGATTCCACTCAGAGCGTGTCATGTTGTACATGAGATCCACTCATCCGAAAAACCCACCCAACCAGTGTATTATAGTGGTGCCCACTTAACACGTAGCAGATTAGGAGTTTGGATGTAATATTTTCTCCTAAAGCTGAATATCAAAGTTTCATTTGAAGGAGCTCCACGGCAGGGAGAAATAATGCCATCTTTGCGTCCAGAAGGAACTGAGGTTAGCGAAGCCTAACAAAGACCGCTGTAGCTCCGAACGCTCTGAAGAACCTCTTCTTCCAAGCCAACGAGTAAATTACAGAAAGCTTCGAGATCAGCTGCCTCTTCCTTAAATGAGAACCTCAATTCCTTCCAGACATAATGCGGGCTCTGGGCATTGCTTCCCATGGATTCGGCCACCTTAGCAAGCACATCGAAACCGTATTCATCAATCGACAACATTAATGCATCCTGCAACCAAAATATTGAAGTTCATCAGAAACTAATTAAGGCTATTTACAAGCTTTCTTTTTTCTTAAGAAAATAACCAAAATACTATACATGAGATTTTATTTTTGCTTCAAATGGTAAAGCGTGGCAGCGTTTTTATTAACCAAAATGATAAAAGATTATTCAAAATTATCGATGCATAAATAAATTCATTAACAGTTATTAAATATAAAGTATAACGTGCAAATTAAAATCTCAAATAACTTTTAATAGTTTACTGTAATAATTAAAAGCCTAAAAATTTGCAAAAATAACTTGCAAATTAACTTCAACATTTAAGCGGCCTTTATACGGTGCAATTTGCTTTGCTCGTGAAGCTCGCTTTTAAAAGTATTGGTTTGCATTCTACTTAACTATGAGCAAAATAAAATTAGTACATGCTAAAGAATAAGGACTTACACGTGCATGTGCATTGTAATATTCCAAACAGAAAAGCATCAATGCTCGGCGCCTTGTCTGACTTTGATTTATCCCATCAATCAGCTTTTCAGCAAATGGAACTGCACAACATGTTAACATTTAACTTTCAACTTTACAGTATCTTTATGGTAGCACTACGGTCTAATGATCGCCTTTAAAAAAAACTTGAATTCAAGGAGTTGCTACTAAGTAGAATATTCACTTTCTTTTGCTTTTCTAGGCAAACAAGTACAAAATAAACTTTGAATGAATTAATTCTAGTGGCGTTTACATGCATACCATAAAATTCACATGAATTTACATGTCTAACACCTACACTTCAACTTTTACATTTCCAGCACTTAAATCTTTCTTATCACATAAAAAATACCAAAATGTCAAACTTCTTAAAAGTGAAATACCTCTTTTCTATACACCATTTGATGCATAAGAAAAGAGGTATTGATGAAAAGGTCAAAATTTAGGTGTTAGAAAGATATTTACATAGGAATTATGTGGCAAGTATGCAAATCTTCCTTAGTTTTATTAACAGAGAGCTAATCATGAGTATTGAGTTCAGGTCTACTAAATGCAAATCTTACACAAAAGATCTGCTTTGGGTGCTTGAACATCCTGAACTTCCACATCATGAATATTTCCACTGCCATCAACATAGCTGCATGAACTGCAGTTTTAAATTGCAACATTGGTTATGATTCAAAGATTATAATTAGCAATGCCAGACAAGTTGGAAGCTTGCCTAGGCCACATGACAGATTTAGATGATGTTCAGATTTTAGCAGAGGCTTAGAAGTACTACACAGGCAAAAGTAGTTTCTTATGTACAATATATAAATAAGCTGAGCAATTTTGACTTGTTTCCCATGATTTCGTATATTTATTGAAGGTGAAAAGAAAAATTATTTTGATGCTAATCTATTGATGCAAACTTGGAAGATTTCCCTTCAAAATTAACCATTCATTTCTCTAAAACTGAATCGAATTCCAATTGAATTTGATTTCTTTCGGTCAATTGAGATTCAATATAGCGTGCATATTATAAGAACGCTCGCTAGAAAAAAGAAAAATGTTGGAAGTTTAAGGCAAACCACAAAGCCCAAGCCAACAACATTATCAGGGCATATAAAAGAAGAAAAAGACAGACATATGGAACACCAGAAAAAATTATAACACAAAAAAAATCACAGATTATGTACCATTAAGGCAAAAAAGAAAAACAAAATATAAAAACTTGTTGGTGTCACTAATAATGGCTCTTAAGAGCAAAGTTTAAAAATGTGCAATTGAGAATTGAGATGTTTTTGGTCCGCCTGACTAGGGATAAGCCTCGATAAAGTATTGAGGAGTGATCCTTAAAGTTAACAAATGGCAAAAAAAAAAGAACTATTGTACCTAGTTCAAAGCATGTAGTAAGAAGAAAAATATTAGCAACCTAACCTATTAATAGATTAAAATATAACATATTAACATAAAAATAACAAATCATAGAATAAGAAGAGTCACATAAATGTAAAAGTCCATAATAATATAAAAATTCAAAATAAGTTCGACAACATAAATATCCACACTCTCTTATTATTATCCATCGAAGTAAGAGCATAACTAGTCAAAAATACCAAAATTTCTAAATTAAAAAAATTTCATCACTTATTACTACTTAGTGACCTTTCATTAGAATCAATAGCATAACGATTTACTCTCCCTAGCCTCATCCTTACTTGTATCTATGTTGTCTCACTTCTCCTCATCTTAAATCTCAATCATCTTTATTTTATTTATTCAAAGTTAAATAACAAAAATATTTATTAGATTTTAAAGCAGGAACTATGTTGATAGTTGCAACTTCAACTACATCCTCAGCTGTATATTTTATGACTGCGTAATAAATGTTTATTAGGATTATTTGACTTGTACTTATTTTTAGAAAGATCATAGAACAAATTATGTATGCCTCACCAGAATTAAGAAAAAGTGGGCCTTAACATTATATGAAATGGCCTTATGTAGCACACTGAGACATAAGCCTCATTGCAAATTTTTCAAAAAATGGTTGAGTTGGACCTCAAGACAAACCTCATATTGCACAATTTTAAACTGTGCTTATGATAGGTACTAGCTATTTTGCATTCCTGGATATTATCTTCTCTTCTCTTACTTCTAAAGTCTTAGAAATATCCAATCCTAGCCTATTAATTATTTATTCACAAGCTACAAATCATATACCAACTCTCCGTACAAGTTTATTTCATATGCTTTCTATAATAGCAACAAGAAAATAACTATTGCCGATAAATCCTACCTAGTTATTAGTAGCTAAGGAGACAATCTTAAACCTAGAGTAACGTTGCACCTAAGATTTTTGGAAGAGTTGCCTGATACGAACCTACAAAAAAGAGAAAAACTTGGTTCAAGAGCAATTAAATGTGATTTTATTAACTACTCTTTCACTAAAAAAGGATAGAAATGATAACATTCACCCATCATAAAAAATTATGTATCTGATAGTGCCACTTTAGACGAGAGGAATTCTACTTTGTCACTAATCACTTCAAGAAAAAAAGCTATGATTCGCAAATGAAAATTTTCTCTTAAATCGCCCTTCCTTAGCTTTTAACCTGGCAAATAACCATATCCTTGAACCATCTACTCCCACACAAAACCAACTTATACTAGAACCAGTTTTTGCTCAATCATTACAAGCTTATGCAAAAATGAATGAATCTCAATTGAAGCAAATCCAATCGACCAAATCAATCCCTGAAGCTGAACATGTTGAGGGAACCACTGAACCTACAAACAATGGTACTTCAACTGAATATTCCTTCTAATCATATCAAAATCCTTCTCACCATCACCAATGCCAAGCCATTGTTCCCCTATTGGCGGTAAATCTTTCTCTCTAAGGTAGCTCAAATTGAAAGTCATCACATATGATTATCATCACAGAACATTAAAGCATCAATAGAGAAAACTCTCATGATCATAATTATTTAATTATAAGATTACTCTCAAGGGAAGCATTGAATAAGGAATATAACGTCTCTACAAAGACAATCTCCTAATTTTATTTATCTAAAATCCAACTTGTCTGCATAAAAAACAGTCCAAAAGAACACATATATACAACAAAACCAGATAAATTTTTAAGAGGCCATAATGTCAGCAAGAAAGTTAAAATGGGACCAAAATTGGGCTAAAAAAACTGAAGTTAAACCTGTTTTTAGCCCAAAATTTTGGGTCAAAAGCAAATAAAGATAACAAAGTGATATACAAGCAAATAATATTTTGAGACAAGAATTTTAAATCCAATCATATATCAAAATATGCTATAATCACATTGTTTAAAGTTCTTAAATTGGTCGTACAATTAATCTCTATAATCACTAAATGACAAAGAAGTCTTTCAAGTTTATTTTTCAAATCAAATTATTGAGATTTTGTTTCACTTCCAACATTTTACTAAAAAATTCAAGCATGCCTCGTGAACTTTGTTTTAACAAACTCAACCATTGGGAATTAATCATATTATAAATTTCAAAGAAAAATTCCAAATTTACAGATTTAATTTGAAAATTCACTAAGACAGAGACCCTAAATACCCCTATTTATTAATACAAGTTCTATTTAAATAACAGAACCATTAGACGCAATTGATGGCCTTATCCTGAATATTTAGAAACTTTAAACTCCCACAGCATGGCACAAAGGAATCACAAGTGTGAAGAAGCTACAATACCAGATTTTTGTAACAAGGAGATCCCGTAACAGCAGATAGAAAGACAGATTAATCTCTAAAATTTTAAACTGACGATATTCTTAAAACAAGATGTTATGGTATCAAACAGAACAAGTTTTTTTCCACTTTAGATCAATCTCCGTCATGACGGTTAGAATGTGTCCCCAGAAAGAAATGGTTCAACATGTACAGCATGACATATTGAGTACAAAATCAAGAATGGATTCAGTGATTTGTTAACCTTCTGCTATAATCTGAATCTAAGAAATCAATTTTAAGCTCCACTTTAAATTAATCTGTCATGCCAACAAATAAATCAAATCAAAATAATAATAAAAACAATTTCTAAATTAAACAAATTATTATAGCCTATTTCCAACTGATAAATCAAATCAAAATTTCTCAGGTAAGCAAAATATTGCAGCCTATTTCGAAAATCCCTGGAATTTTGTAGGCTGATAGTGACTATTAAAATTTCAAAGATACTATTGACTAAATGCCGTCTCCTTGGCATCTTCTAATATCAAACTCCAAATCATTTTTTTTTAAAGCCATAGAATCTTCTAACGATAGGATTTCAAGGATAAAAATCAATACATCCCCATTATGTTCTTTCCCCAAACACAGTTAAATTCATATCCAAGAAAGTTCGGTGGACAAAAAAATGGTAGTCATTTCCTATTGCAAAAGTCATTGCAGAAGTCATTTACCTGATGTTGAATTTATGGGCAACATAGCTACTTTTTTGATCGAGTATTTCCTGGAATGTTTCAATTCTTGATCTGCAATTAATGCTTGCAGAACTTAATATGGCAGAAACTGCATAACTAGAATGGCTGGCGTAGTCTTCCTCTTTCTGCAAATGGTGTCGGAGTCCTTCAGTTAAAGCCTGAACCTGCATAATCATAACCGCTTTTCATGTGTGGACTTCATATATTTTCTAAATTTTTTTTTAATTTTAGATATTTTGAGCAGCCATGAGCAGTCTTTAAACCACCGATTATTAGATATAAAAATATTACAATTTTTGTCGTCTTTGTATGAAAAGAAAAATAATATAAAACCAATCAAGTAAAAAAAACAGCAAATTGTTCACTTTCTTCATCTTATTAGTGAAATAAAATACTATCTCATGGTATTGCTAATAATTGCGAACATAACTGAAAATGAGGTTCTCATCGGTACAACTATAAGTGTGGGAATTCAATCTCAATCAAATCTGCCGCCACAAACTCTACCTGCATCAAATTCTTTCTTCATCAATGTTTCATAGTGCCTAACACCCTCCAACATATTCAATTCATGCCACCTCATTATGATCCGTGAATTTATTAGTATCATCTCATCAAACCAGAAACGATTACCGTTAGTCCATAATCATCATTTTGTCACCTTATCAATTTGTGACTATTGTATTTATTATTCCTTGATTTTATATGTTTTTCATTAGAAGCTCTTCCAGGATTGTATAAATATCATACAAATGTTGGAATGAAAAAAAATCAACTAATTCTCTCAAATTTTTTCATTGCAAAGGAGCCTTAGATTTTTTTTAGCAATTCTAACTGCAACCATCATTGTTGCATTTGTCCAGAAATTACAAGCATTCATTGTTGCAAGCCTCTTTTTGTCCCTTACACTTTTCTTAGGTGTAACCTTCATAACCGCAGCCTCATTTCTACTCTTCGTAACCAATTACTAATGTATTTTTCCTTAACAAACAAAGATTTGTTCGTTTGCGTTCGGCTCGTTTTGGCTAGAAATAGTATATATATATATATATATATATATATATATATATATATATATATTTGATGAGTAGTATTTTTAAAAAATTGAATTGAATACAAGGCTACAAAAATTTATAATCACTTAAAATTATTAATTAAAAATATAGGATAAAAATATATTAAATTATATTCAAATGATGTTTTAATATAAATAATAAGATTTAAATCTCACCCAACCCTTAACATCATGCGGATGAGTGATTAGGGTTGAATACAAACATGAATAAACAGAACTTTTAACGTTGGAAGAGCTCGTGTTTGACTCGTTTGCATAACGAGCCGAATACAAACAGAACTTTTTTGTTCAAAAAATAAATAAGCCTAACACGAACAGTGGTATTTTAACGAGCCAAACACGATCTGAGCTCCGGCTCGCTCATGTTCGGCTTGTTTACACCCTTGCTCCTAGGCTTATGCGAGTCCTCTGTTATAAACACGATAAATCCAAACATTAAAAACCAAATTGGCTTTAAAACATTCACATACGTCTCTGATGAATAAAAAAACATGGCATTGAAACAAACACAGCTGAACTTTTCCCTGTGAGAAAAAATAAATCAGAAACTTCAACCACACTAACTAGAACTTTCAAAATCATTTAACGTTGGAAGGGAATGTACACTCAACAATTGTTTTGGTAATGAATAAACAGTCATTTATAGTAATTTTAAATAAAGGCAATCTGATCTTCACTTCATGTTTTAAACGATATAAAATGAAACTAGTCAGAAATATTTGAAGTAAATGTGATAGCATAATAAACTATAAAGTCAAAACTCTCAAGAGGAATCACTTATAGCATGCAGGCTATTATAAGTTTTCTGCAACTATCAACTCAGTAAGGTATCCATTGATAAGAAACCTTAGGATGTTAATGATTTAGGACAGGCCAATGTTGCTTTCAACAAGAATACAAAAATAAATATACATATAGAAATGAAGAAATACATTTCTATGCATTGCCTTCCCCTAGACTTACTTTGCCATCTTTAAGAGGGATGACATCACCTCCAAGAGCTACCCGAGCTGGTGCCTGCAAAGCAGAAGGGAGGTGAAAACTTATAGTTAACAATATTATCCAAATAAATCATGTTTATACTATAATAATGACAAGTGCACTTTTACACTCTATCTCTCTCTCTCTCTCAGAAGTAATCATTAGATATATTAAGAAGAACAAAAATTTAAGATATAGATACGTAAATTAAAACATGTAACTTGGTAAGAACCATTTTAGCAAATTCTAAGCCAAATATATAAAACAAGGCTGATAGCAATATCATGATTCTGATGATGTTAAATCTAAAAACAGAAAAGGAAGTCAATGATAGACTGCTTGCTCTGAATTTGTTAATTATTGAAGATATTAAATAATTAACTTGAAAGCAAGAGAATTAATTCAACAAATTCAAAAAGCATTAGAGAAGCTTTAGTCAAGTTTATTTTATGGCATTGGAAGTATCAAGGATCATTTGTTGCGACCATTGTTATTAGGAGCACTATGTAGAATCCTTGGAAGAATAAAAAAAGCAGACAACTTCCATGTGAAGGAATTATGATGTCCAAGCTTTGGGACACCAACTTGGAAAAGAATCATTGTGGAGACAGCAATCAAGAATGATCTCAATGGCAGCAACTCATAATTCCCGTGGATATCCAAATATGAAATTTTTTACCATCACATGCTCATTGATACTATGCATTTCCCATATTTCCGTTCTTAATTTTTTTTCTCATTTTTCTCACGCCTTCGTATTCTCTTTATAAAGGTTGTCTCAACTTTGAAACAAGTATGATAATTAAATGTTTTTGTTCTCTCTCTTTTTTAATTTCATCTTGATTTTTAATATGGTATCTATTAGGTATGACTCATATACCATATAAGAGGCAGATCCGGGAGTGGAGCGGAGTGAAGTGGAAGCATCTGTCCAATTGGAGGAGTTTTTCGTTATGTGGGTTCAGGATGCGGGGCAACCTCCAGCGTTATGATACAAGTGTAATTTTGTAATTACATATTGCACTTCAAAGTTATATATATATGTCTGTTTGTAACCCTAAGGCTTATTTTGTATTTTGTACTCCTTTACAAAATTGAAGGAAAAGCTGCCGCTCTGCTCCCAAGGACATAGGCATCTTTGCCGAACCTCGTTAAATCTCTGTGTTTTCTTCTGGATTTGTGTCGATTTCTATTTTTCTTTGCCCTAATTTCTCAACAAGTGGTATGATGGTATCAGAGCGAGGTTCTAGGGTAGGGAAGAAAAAATTTGGTGTATGAAGGAGTTCGGCTAGGGCTTTCCAACGATTTCAACGAATTTGGCAAGATTCTCAATGGTTTGCGGCAAATGGGGCTTTGATTTCACGAAGAGACTTTGGTTTCGCGAGCAATTCCCGGGACCACATTTCTGCGACAGGCAAAGGAGATCGACAAACAGGCGATTGCAACCCGGACGAATCGCGGCACTTCGTGACCAAGCGAAGTTCGAGCTTTGGTGATTTCGCAAAGGGGGCTTCGACGCAGACAGGGTTTGTGATAAGGGCAGAGCGAATCACCTGTTTCGACGCAGGAAGGGTTTGCGACTCTAGGGCAGAGCGAATCACCTGCTTCATTCTCGACAGGTTGAAACACAGGGGTGAAGCAGGCTAGGGTTTGTGAAGGAAGCTTCGATGAATCCAGGAGTTCTGGCTTAAGGATTTGTTCAAAGGAATTTGGGTGAGCAAATCGATATCTGAAGCAGAGGAATTTGTAGAAAAGTTCGTGGCAGTATTACTTTCAAATAGCAATTTCTGGTGCAAAATTCAAAATGACGAAGTTTGATGGAACTGGTACTTTAGACTGTGGCAAACAATGGTGAAAGATTTGTTGGCACAACAGGGAATTTCCACGGCTTTGCGTTTTCTTCTGTGCTTGTGTCGATTCTTGGAACTGGAAACCTTTCTTCTGCGTTTTGCGTCGAGCAAATCGACAACNTTGTGTCGATTCTTGGAACTGGAAACCTTTCTTCTGCGTTTTGCGTCGAGCAAATCGACAACTGTTAAATCACTATGTTTTCTTCTGGATTTGAGTCGATTCCTGTTTTTCTTCGCCCTAATTTCTCAACATTTTTAAAGACATCTCCCTTAATCCTCATCTCTTTTCTCTAATTTTTTTTTCATGTTGTCTTAAGCCATGATTATGGGTACACACAAAAATGCTCCTGATATACGCTTAATATTTGATCCACCCCCAATTATAAAAGAATCATTCATAGACGTTACAACAATCATGAAGTTTCTTCTCCAATCATCATTAAGCACAAGTGTAATGCGCTAAACTACTTTTAATAAGTCCAATCAGCTACAATGTAATGAGTACAAGTGTAACACACTAAACTACTTTTAATAAGCCCAATCACCTATAATGTTTATAAAGGGAAAATCATAATTATTATCTCACTGGCGTGGCTATTCCTTGAAAAAAGGATCCAAAATTCAAAACATTGGCTATTAAGATCATGAAAAATAAAATAGGTCACCATATTTTGTTCTATGACATTGCAGAAGAAATATGGGATGCCAGAAAAGAAACATACTCGAAAAATGAAAATACTATATAGTTACTATAAATTCGAAGGTGCCTTCCAAAATTTTCAATAATGTGATATTTCTATTACTCAATAGTAGAATATACTTAATAAGCATCGGAAGTAACTAGAAATCTTTGAAAAACTAAAATGGGAGTGTCCTGGGAATGCAACTACGTATCAAAAAAATATTTAAGAAAACAAAATAACTAATTTCATTTTCGGTCTAAATAAAAATCTTGATGAAGTCTAAAGGTTATTTGTAACTAGGGTTGTAAATGAGACGAGCTTAAGCAAGCTCAGACTTGGCTAGTGTTCAGCTCATTTGAAATTAGCTCGTCTTCGAAATTGCTCGTGAACAGTATGTTCGTGTTCTACTTAATTTACATATTCTTGTTGGTATTTGAACCGTGTTTGATTTGAAATTAGTTGTTAAAATAAATTTAAAAAATTAGATGTAAAATGTTGGATTCAAACCTGCATTAATTGTGCACTAGAAGACACAAAACCACATGTTACACGAGTTATTATAATTTAAACTTGTACATAGATATATAAATGAAAGGAAACTACTACACCAAAATTTTGGGAGCAAATGATTGCAGTATCCATGAAGGGCAAAAGGATGAACAAGTAAAGAAGAAGGGAATGAAAGGAAACTAGTACTAATTCTTCCATTTCCTGGCAAGTACAATACAATTTCAACAAGTTATAAAATATCAGTGCACCGGTGAAGACGAGCTTTGTCTTGACTTCTTAGGAGGCCACACCTGCACACATACCCTGATAATAAAGAACTTAAACATGAATTTTAAAATCAACATGCTTATTATATCTAGAATTAACCCCAGTTTGCATGGGAGGGACCCAGAAATCCTCAAAAGATAAGACGGCTCCAACTAGTTCCTTCACACAGAGGTGACCTTGCTGTGCCGTTGCTAGATTAAGAAATGCTCCGAAATTTTTGTTAAAAGTTTTTTTTTCTTGATGTATGCCAAGGTGCTAAAATATTTCAAGGATCATAGAGACAGAAGGATTGGATAAGCCCATACTGAGGCAGAATAATACTCATGTGAGACTTAATATAATAGAGTGTGGCAAAGCTTCCAATCAAATTGGCATTAAATCAAACTCTTGTACTTCAAATGAATTGAGTGAATCAAGTCTTAAACTCCAAAAGCTCGTTCCATGTAAAAAAATAATAATAATAATAATAATAATAAAAGACAAAACAGACCTCTAAAAAAGGAACTTGAAATTAACCTCGAGTTTAAACTTGCAAAAGAGTTTCCAAGGACAAACTGCCTAACACTGAAACTGAACGTATTATGCAATATGAAAACAAATTAAATTATAATGAATAGATGTTCCTAAGATTTTCATCAATGGACCCATCACCAAGAAATTTTATTAGCAAATGGCTATGAGAAGGTTCAAACAATGACCACACTTAAATCCCTAAAATTCAATGAGCAAATAAAGCATTTTCTATGAACTACTTATGAAGGAAATAAAAACAAAATTCAAATTCGAACGTTAATTCAACGAAAAAATGAAAAATAAAAAATAGATAAAAAAAAAACTAAAGTTAAACTTCTACAGATAAAGCAAAACAGCTGCTTTCAAAACAATAGCTGCACCACAATATTGAACAAATGCTTCAAAGAAAAAAAATGCCAGAAACCGACCTTTCCCATTGATCTGAGAAGTTTCATTAGGGAGCTGGGAACAACAGCACTCACAGCAAGTGAAGCACGCTCATCAAGGATGACATTCTGAATAGTGGCACCCAAGCTGTTAGTAAAACTTACTAGTGGTAATGCAATATTTCCCTAAGTGAGATGGGCCGTATTTTGTTCAAAATTTAGAAAATAAAAACCAAAATAATCCTGATATTAAAAATATCGAAAATTGAAATTGATTGTTCTTAAAATGAGGTTATTTTAACAATTTGCATCATGAAACTTTCACAAAACTAATAATTGTATTGTTTTTTTTTTTGTTTGGGATACTTTTTTTGGAAATTTATCGATAATAAATGCTAAACTTTATAAATTTAATAAGTGTCAATTTTATCACAAAGCATCTGAAAATTATGTAAGAAATTTTGGGAATTTTACACTTAAATTATATCCCAAACATGATAACTAAAAAATTATATTTTATTAAAAATTTAAGATGTAAATTTCTATTGCCCTCAATCTCAAAATCATATGCTAACTTTAAATTCAATTTCCATTTATTTTAACAACGGCATTATTTTAGCTCTTATTTTAAGAGTTCATGATCTAAATCAGAACTTTTATATAATCTGAAACAAAAATGTCCTCCAACATTCAATTGGGGGATCACTTTAGCTCTTTTCTAAGTTAAAATTTAATCAATGGAACATAAATGAGCCTAAAACATGGCAAAAAAAAAAAAAAAGAAAATTTCAAAGGTGATGAAAAAACTAAAAAAAAAAAAAAAAATTTCAAAGGTGATGAAAAAACTAAAAAAGACATACAACTCAACTTGATTAAATGCAAAGTTTTGAAAAAAAAAGTCAAATCATGCAATTTACAATTGATAGTCAGAATATCAACAAAGATTTTAAGTTTGATAAGTAGCAGAAAAAATAATACCACGTTGTGCAAGTCCCCTTCTTTGACCCAGATATATGGCTTGCCCTTCTTAAACATGTAATGTATCTTTGAAGTATGGATCTCATCCTTGCTATATAAGCAACAAGAAACGAACAACTAAATGATCAATGATTTTAACAAGCATTATATCTATCTATATGTCTGTGTGTGTGTGAGAGAGAGAGAGAAAGAGAGCGAGAATCTTATAATGAAATTAAGAAAGAGAAAAAAAGCAGATCACTAAATTAAATTACATGGAACAAAATTATGTAAATTCATCAACATAAATGCCTATTCACATAATTTTAAATTATATTTCTCCAAATGCTCTGAAAATTTTCTTTAATGAAATATAAGGAAAAAAAATCATACGATAGAAGCATACTTTAAACAAGAAGATCATTTCAATGATCATAGTTTATTTCTTGATCATTTTAGAATAACCTAATTATTATCATATAATAGCTTCATTATCATGATTAATTAAAATAAATTATAATTTAACTTCCTCCCAATTTAGGCCTGACTAAACATTTTATATTTGAATTAAAAAACATAGGATATATTCCAGCACGAATTATTTCATTAAGTAATATAATTATTATGAATCTAATTTAATCATTGGCTTACTAACCTTTAATCAAATAACATGCATGAAAAACAGAAAAAGGAAAAAAAATACACAAATGTTAATCATAATTGCAATTGTCGATTAGAAGGAATCATAAGATAATTTTTCTTTGCCACCATTGGTCATTGAACCCCTTGATGGCCACAATATCACTGGTCATGAATCCAAGTTGTTGCTTGTTATGATGCAACGGATGTGAGATCATGGAAGATGAAAAGCATCTATGGCTAGAGAACACCCCAAGAACATAGGAGGAAGACAACCCAGCCAGAATGAGATCAATCAAAGCTTAACTGGCCTTGTTTTGGTCATTTAGCTAGATATGAAAAAGACATAGTACCATGGAGTTTGGGTCTATCCAAGTCGTACTGAGAATTCTAATATTATGAGATAGTGAATTTAGATAATGAAAAAAGAATAACATCAATGAATATAAAAGTAATTTCAGTTCTTTTGGAAAAACTTGCATAAAGTTTTGAAGTATCAAAATTTATCTCAAAGATCCATCATAGCTTCTTTGCATAAAAATAGCATAATAAAGAGACAAAAACCATCATATCTCTATTGCATGTTAAAGGAAGCTAATGTTTCAAGTAAAAATAACCATAGAGCCACTGTAGAAAAAATAATTTTTTAGAAGACTATATGTCTTGTGGATATTTTACCATTTAATAAAATGGATAGCAATTTTTTTATAGCTATCACACTGTAGTAGATCAAGTTATACAAATTGTTTCTCGCCAAAAGAAATTCTATAAAGTGGCAACAAAATTATGGCCAAATAAAACTATGGCAGTTTTTTTAAATATAAAATCGTGAAAAAACTACCTCGAACAGACCCTAGTAGAAATGCAGAAAAGTTTTATTCTAATTTATTTGGTTTTGATTAACTACTACGGCATGAGGGAAAACTGAAGTAAAGTGTTACTGAAGTTACCTGCCCTTGGCGTCAGCTTTAATTGTATTTAGATAAGCTTGACAGTTGGCTGCCAATATATTCTGCAAGACAAAAACTCTTAATTTCAGTGTAAGGGTTCAGAAAATTGTCCTTTAGAAAAAATAGAGAGATTTACTAAAGTTAAAAAGTTATATTTTCTCTAATATAGCCAGGAATTAGGACAAGAGTGAGGAGCACTCACCTTGCATCTTTCAGCGAAAGTCAAAACTGCCAACTTTTCTTTCATCTACTTCTAGTCAGCACTATGAACGTTCAAAAAAATGGCCTACCAGCAAGTTCAAGAAGTTTTCTTAGAGTTAGAAAAATACCAACTTTGCTGGATGAAAGATATACAAGCCTGAAAAAAAATTATTACGGGCATATCATTAAATCAGAAGAACATTAAATGAAGAGGTGGGACCACTCAAGGTTAGAATAATTCCTTTCACTCTAATTTTCATCAAATAGCATGGTCAGCTGGCCAATGACTTTTCTTTGTTCTCTCTTTATCCGTGACATGTATCTTGATATTAGAAAATGCAAGTTTTCAAAGAGTCTACGCAAGAATATACAAATTATCTCTTAGTATTTTGCAGACAATGAATGAGATAGATTCTTCTTGATGCCTTTAAGTGAACATAAAGGGGTGGATGGCTCAACTATATAAAGGGTTTCTTGAACAATTTTCTTAAAGAATTATAAGTTTCAATTGAAGGATTGCCTCCTTCAATTTATGTCTCTATGTTTCTCAAGAGCAATATCTACCTTTCCACATAGAGAATTTTCTAAGGGAGCGGCATTCATGTCTCGTTCTTGAGAAGTGACAAGTGATATGAATCTACAAGTGCCACATCTCAAAAATGAAAATCATAAGAATTAAATTAAATAAATGAAAGATTTTTTAGGTTTTTTAGATATTTCAAAAATGGTAGAGAAAGGTTATGAGAAGCCACAAGACGAAACAAGCTTGACAATAGCCTAAAAGGAATCCTTAAAAGGAATTTTGAAGAAAGGCGAGAAGGAGGCGTCATTCTTAATCGACCAAAACTTAGATGAAGCTAAGAAAAAGAAGCACGTTGAAAGAACAATATGGAAAGCAAAATAATTGAGTCTTGGATATTATGTAACCGAAAATATATCTCCATGGAGTTGAGAGAGATGAAGAGCTCAATCTACTTTGGAGATTTTCTTAAAATTTTATTGAAGGAAAAAGGTGTAACGATTCTTTTTCTCAAAGATGAAAGTCATCAAGTTATTCAAAATGTTTATCATGTGTCAGTCTAGAACATGAAGAATAGCATCTTAAGCTTAGCATGATTACTTGAAAAGGAGTATGACATACATATGAAAAATATAAGAGTTGTGCAAATGATTGGTTTGGTAGAATCGACTGAAAAATGTATTATATCAATTAAACCAAACCAAAAAATAGATAAAACCAAATCCACCAAATAAGATATGAACCAAACAGAATCAAAATGCAATTCAATTTATTCAATTCAGTTTTGATTTAACTAAATTATGAAATCTTAATAAAGAAGCATGTATTCGGTCAATTCATTTGATTGTTAGACGGTTTTGTTAAATCAATTTGTTAATGAATTTAACATAACCATAATATAATTCAGCATTTTAGTTTAACCGATTTTTGTTGAATTGAACCAATAATCAAAATCTAAATAACTCTTCACTTAGAACAAAATACCGAACTGTGATTTCATCAACCAAACCAAATCAATCAAACATGCTCAGCTCGGTTCAATTTAAACAGATTTATGCAAATCCCTACTCAGTTGGATGACAAAAGCTCCAAGCTAATATTTATCGAGTAAAAATTTAAAGTTTATAAGTAAATTAGCCCTAATAATTTTAAATTGCTATGAGAAGAGATGTAGTTTAATGAAGAAACTTATGATTGGCAAAAAAAAAAAAAGGTGGAAGATGTTCATTATAAAATGCATCTTCCAATGTGTGTAGAAAAACCTTCACTGCCATTTTCACCAAAATTTACTCCACCATTCATAGGAGAAAACCAAAGATGAGAAAAGAATCAAGCAGCTTAGGTGAGAATTAGCAGGTAACCAATAAGCTTCAGGCTTTGTCTTCATGAAAATGTTAAGCCTTTAGAATTTGAAGATGTAAAACAAGATGAAATATGAAGAAGTGCAATGGATAGAGAGATCAAGTTCTAAGTGAAGAAGGATACTAAGAAGCTAATTCTACAGAAGGATAAAATGACATTGGAGTAAAATGGGCGTATAAAGCAATAAAGGAGTGCAAAAGTTAAAATTGAAAAGGAAAAAGTAATTTTTATGCAACAAGAATACAAACAAAAGGCTAACAGTGACTTTGATAGGACATTTGCTCCTAAGCTCTTTTCCCAATTCTTTGTATTTGCTTCTATCGTTCGTATCACATAATCATTTCTATTGCTACATAACATAATCTGTCTACTTTTCAGATGAATGTGTACGATGCTTTCAAGAATTGATTTATTGAAGAAGAAGCGTATGTTCAGCAACCTTTAGGTTTATAAATGATGACCATAACTCAAAAGTGTATAGGTTGAAGAAGGTGTTACATGCCTTAAGCAAAAGTAAAGAAGGCATTATATAACTTTTGCACCAATAACATGGGATAATAAAATTGAGGCACGCTTCAAGAAAAATGGCTTCATCTGATGTTTATATTAAACTACTTTTTACATGAAGATGAGTAGGAATAATAGAGTCTTATTTGATAGCTTGCATGTAGATCATTTTTTTCATTACAGACAAGAATCCATTTATATTTGAGAAGCTGAAGAAAACTATGGTCCTAGAGTTTGATATGATGGACATTTGGTTAATAATTTAAATCCTTGGAATTGAATTAAAGCAAACAATAGAAGGAATCTCTACCACACAAGAAGCGTAGCACAAGAATTTGTCAAAAGATTCAAAATGGATGATTGCCAAATAGTGGGCACAACAATAATTAGCAAGGACGTAGATACCAACTGCTTTAAAAGACCCAATTGGAAGCCTAATATATCCGGCATGCACAACACTAAACATCCTGTATGGAGCTGGATTGATAATCAATATATAGATAAGTCAACTTTGACACATTTAAAGGCAGTAAGAGGATCCTTTGCTGCTACATCGACCCTCTAAATTGCGTCTTATTATATTTCTTTTCCATGAAGTTTAATTTTTTGGCTACTTGGACAACAATTGAAAAGGATGTCATGATGCTCAATAGGGTAAAACAAGCTTTGTATTCTACATGGATGATGCAACATCCACATGGCTTTCAAAAAAAGCAAGCAATTGTAGTTCCTACATGCAGAGTAAAATATGATGCAACATCTTCTGGTGAAGTATGCAAAATTGTAAAAGAAATTACTAAAAGACATCCAAATCCTTCAATGTGACGATAAAAAAATTTACATGCATAAAAATCAGCAATAGCATTGACAAAGAACCTATGAAAGGAGCAAGCACATAAACATTTACTTCCATTTCTTAGTGATAAATAAAATTTAAGTTCTAAAAGGAGTGCATGAGGACCAGAGATCATGATGTTGACATTTTAACCAAACCTCTTGGTTGGAAGCAGTTCATCAAAATAAAAACACTCCTAGTAAGATTAATGGAGCCAAATCTTTTATTCAAGGGAAAGTATCATAAATTGAAGACACATTTTAGTATTTCTAGATGAATATTTTCAAGGAATCGTAGTGCATGAATTTAGAAAATGTCGCTTGATATTTTGTATGCGCATGAATTTAGAAAATGTCGCTTGATATTTTGTATGCATTAAATGAGGGAAATCAATATTAATACGTGAATATGGATTTTAATAAAGTTTTTTCTTCTACAGTTCATGTTTTTTTCTTCATCCATGTGATTAATATATATCTTACCACAAGCTCAAATTTCTACAGGTAATTTACATCTAATTCTACTGATATAAAAGATCTCCAGCACCTAAAATTTTTATTAGAACTGCTGAATATTTTGATTTCCCAGCTCCTCAAATTAGAAAATGGACATGGAAAGGTGCAAATAAAATAAATAATAATTTCAAGTTTACTAGCACGTCCATGGTTCCAAACAACGCATTAGCTCCAAGAGCAGTTTTTGTCTTAATAGCAATTCTTATGTAAACTACATAGTTCAAACCAGATAATTGATCTTACACAAAAAGGACTAAATAGATAAATCTATCCAATTTATCAATATTATGATCATTGACTGTAAATCCACCCATGCATGCCAACATCTACGCCAAGCCTAACTATCAATAGCATGCCATATCATGCACTGCACAGACTGAGTAAGGCAGAGCTTGTTCAGACAAATATATCAAAGACCAAGCTTTCCCAATTCTCACACATTGCTGCTTTCACATTCAATACCTACTAACCTGCCTATAACATTCTTCATCTCCCCACTTACTTTAAAAAACTAATTTTCATTTTTAATATATCAATTTCATCAATTTTACATAATTTTCATTTTGGGATAACCAAAAAATTTCAGCATTATGGCCAATTAATTCTTACCGAAAACTTGAAGAAATGGTTCGACCATGACTCGATAAGCAGAACATTCATCATCGTATTATTGGCACTACTTTTTTAGTCATTAAACAATATCACTGAAGAAAGAACTCATACGCACTCACAGTTAACACACATAAAAAACGGACTATTCCAAAATGAAGATAAAAAAATTTCTACTTAGAAATATTCATCAAACAAAGTCATAGGCTGAGGAACAGTGCCGTGGTAAGAAATTGGGTACACGGCTCCACTTTTTTGAACCCACGGCTGCCCAGCTTCCCAGTAACTATATTCCTCCAGTCGCCATCCCAGCAGGAGGAGAAGAAGATTTATGAAAAAAAGAGAAACATCGGAAACGATACACAGAACCGGAAAGCGAGTGGAGTGCCGTGCATATGCGCGTGAAAGCGCAAAAGGGCGAGATGGAGAAATAGTGCTGAAATGAATCGAGGGATTGCATTAACTGCGGCAAATTACAATGAGGCGGGACAAAGTGAAAGCGAGCGGGAGTAGAGCCTTGTGACCGACGATTTCAAAGTACCTGAGTTCTACACGGGGGCGAGGAGGCGGAAGTAGCAGAGATAGGCGGCTGCCGAGGCTGAGAAACGGAAGCCTACCGGACTGGAGCTCAGCAGGTCCGTCGGAATAGGGAATACGGCTGAATGGACGGCAGGGCGGCATAGTGTTTCCCACTATATAAACATTTGATATTAAAGATGCTATTAGATATCATTTTAATTATTTAAATTTTAAATATAATATTTAATTATTTAAAATTTTTAATATAACATTAATTTTTTGAAAAACCGTCCATAACAAATCACACTCTTTTACACTAATGAAGAGTGTGTTTGAGGCAACTTGTGCCTCTCAAAATAAGCAGTTTATCCTGAAATACGGCCTGAGAATCAACAGCGTTGTTCGACCCTGCATTATGTGTAAAAATAGAACCACGTTTTCTGATAAACGGGTAAAACGCACGATTCAAACGCTAGTGTGACGTTTTCAAAAACTTTAATTGCACAAAATTTTCACTACAACCACCACCTTTTGCCCGACAATAAAGTTTTTGAGTGAAATTTTGGTGGTTCAAATGATAAATTTAAAGTTTAGTGTGGTTAAAATATTTTATTTAAAGTTTTGTGGTTAAAATGTGATATTCAATATTTTGAATGGTTGGTATTTAAAATAATGAACATATTATTAAATTATAAGGGACATTTACATACATACCCACCAATTATTATGTAATTATATACCTAACACTCAAAAAGCTTCTTTTTAGATTTGTAACATTCAAATGTTTCATATCACAGCAAACATATTATGATTATAACTTTTAAAAAGTGAAATATATTTTTTCATGCATGAGAAATAATATATGTATGTAAAAAAATTGAAGTATTAGATAGGTAAAGAAATAAAAATTGAGTGGAATATATTTTTTGTTTGGTATATTGAAATTAACACAAGCAAAAAATTATTTGATGCTTCATATTGTCTAAAAACCAATCATTGTAAGGCATGTGATGAATGGCAATTCAGCTCGTGTTAAAACTCACGTTTTAGACCATATTTGAGTGTTTCTATATATTAATAATTGCTTGATTGCTCCGATTATCAACGATTTTGCTACATTAACATAACACAAATTCGAAATGCTGTGACTACAATTTTTCACTCAAATTTCCAATTAAAAAAAAATTCACACAGATAATGTATATATATATATATATATTCTAATAGCTTTCTAGTTTTGGTGCAGGCTTGCCAGCAAACACTTAATATCTGCAACATTCTCCAGCCAATAAAGAATGAAACAGTAAAAGTCATAANCGTTTTATCTATTCCAGTCCAATTGTTCAACATAAAACAGATTGCAGCTGGTAACATCATCCAACAGTAACGATTTAAAGACTAAGTTCATGAACGAAAAAAAAAAAAATAAATAAATAAATAAATAAATATATAAATAAATAAATATATATATATATATATATATTCTAATAGCTTTCTAGTTTTGGTGCAGGCTTGCCAGCAAACACTTAATATCTGCAACATTCTCCAGCCAATAATGAATGAAACAGTAAAAGTCATAATACAGAGGAGCTAGGAATTTGATTTAAACATTTCATATTACTATATTAAAAAAAAATAGTTTCACCAAAGAAGCTAGAGATATAGCTGAATAACATCATCCTTCAATCATGCAGCTAAGCTGATAATTAATGGAACGTGAAAGATTAGATTGCATTCAGATTCCAGCAGCAACTAAAAGTCGGGGATTCCTAATTCAACCTGAAGAGGCTTAAGTCCAGGTTCTTCCAACAAGCTTAATGCAGAAAATCCGTAGAAGGAATGGTAAAGATCAGGATATGTAATATCTGGGAATTTTTTGAACCCACCAAACTGGAAACCACAAGAAAATTTTGTAAGCCGAAAGAAAATTGCATAAACGTAGGGTCCGTTGGAGACGGGTGCAACGTTTTTGTAAAGATGATTGTAAGACTGTGGCGGGAAAAAATAATTCTTAGAAAGCCGTAGCGTGAATTATAGATAGGGAGGTTTGCATACATAGCACTCAATTCCTATGTATTTACATATTTAACACCTAAACTTCAATTTTTACATATAAATCACCTTACCTATGCATAAAAAGATGTATTTCACTTTATAAAAGTTAAAATAGTGGTGTTTTTTATGTGGTGCAAAAGATTGGGTGGTATGTGCGTGTGTGTGTTGTGCTGCCAGCCGTGACATGTTGACAGAGCAGCCTCTTTGAAGGTTGTAAGTCCCCTCAGGTCACGCCTCTTTGAAGGTTGTAAGTCCCCTCAGGTCACAAGTTCAAATCCCCCTCTGGTCAGTTTGTCGGTAGTGAGTGCTGTCCTCGAATAGTTTAGCACATGAGGGTGGCTATGGGCTCGTATAATAGCCTCCGACCATTCCTTTCAAAGAAAAAAAAAATATTGTGTGTTTGTGTGTGTGTAAGACTTAAAATTTAAATGTTAGATATGTAAATACATAGTAATTTTGTACGTAAACGCCCCCATATAAATATTTAGTTTTTTCCTAAAAATCGGACAATAGCTTGTTTACAATCACAACACTTTACAACTCTGGTTGCAAAAAGCACATTCTCACCAAAAGAAATTTTAGTAAGCAGCAAGAAAATGGTTCCCCAAATAGAACTATGGCGGCGGGTTGAAACACAATGTAGATAGAAAAATGTTCCAAAAAAACCCTTAGAAAGAAGCATGGAGGAGTTTGTGTGCACCTTAGACTGGCAAGAAAGTAAGAAACTGCGCAAAGCTTCTTTGTTGCAGAAGTGGTATCCACCCAAGAGCTTCAGAACGCCACCAACCCTGTACAGAGAATGAATCTCAGGAGGAGAAATAACCATAGAAGAGCAGATTAGGGAGTAGTTGGTTACCAAAATGCATAACAAGTATCACTGGGCTTGTTGGCCCTGCCTTGGAATCCTCCATCAACTGATTGCCGCTGCAGAAATAAAACATCCCATTACAGAGCAGATAATAAGGGAGCCAAAATTTTTAGTTAACAATAAAAAAATGGTTAAATCAATGCCAATCAATAATGATAAACAAAAAAATATCATTTTAAGTTTCAATTACATTTCAAAGCATAGAAAATTTGTTGCATGTGCATCAAAACTAAGAAAAAATTGAATAAAATATAGGTGGCGTTCATTGCTATGATTATCTTAATAATCAACAAAACAAACTTTGAAGAATAAATATCAGAAGACTAGCAGATCGTGCAAGGAATTCCTATTCTTCTTCATGTCAACTACTTGATTTCACTGTTAGCCAAGTCGATTAGAAAGGATTGGGTCCGGAAAGGTCGATAGAACAATCACATCAAAACAAACAATTTTTCATGCAAATAAACAGGATACTTGATACTTGAAACAAAGACAATGATAAAAGAAAACCAAGGGGCAAAGTAGCTGCAAGTGAGATTGGCAGAATTGAAGAGATGTAAACAAAAACTAACAGTATAAAAATAAAATTCACAAACCAACTTCAAGTAGTTGAGTAAGGCTGATGGTGACCAATAAGTGAGGAAAAAAACAGGTTTTTTATTTATATTTAAGTTTGGTGGTAGAGTGCTTACAAAACTGCTCCAGTGGAAGCATTTCTCCAACACATCAAGAATAAAAATGGAAAAACTGATCGCTTTCCACAAAACATCTTTCTTCAAACACTACAGATGGCCAAATTAAGCCCTCATCTCGCAAACTAGCTATGTCCAACATGCAACAAAAAGCAATATGTTTTCCTTCACTAACATTCATTTCATGCAAGAATATTCTTGTGCGCCAAAAATAATTGCCAGCACTTGTGATTCAAAAAAGATAAAAATTTAAAAGATATTACGCAAAAGGGATACACACTGCCCAAATATTTGATCTGCATGGACAAGACATTATATTAATGGCAAAATTTTAAATTAATGTGTCGTGTGGTTCATTTATAGTACCAATGGTTTCCCATAGTGTAGTAAATATGTATGTTGCTCCGAACTTAAAAGGAGATGGGAGAAAACCTTCCCTAGATATTATGTTCCATCATTTAAAGTCCATTGGCGGAAAATTTGATTTTTTTTATAAAGACAAAAGATTTGTAATAAAACAACAATAATGTCAAAATAGTCCGCAGATTCTTGTAACTGGGAGCGGTGACTATTTCAGCCATATTATAAGAGTCTGATGCCTAAATTGGCCTTCTTTTATACTCTAGGACTAAAAAGATTCTCACAAAGAGTCCAGTGGCTATTTTGACACTTTATACTAATGTCTAACATGACGAATTTTCCAATGACTTGACATGATGAATTGTACCTGCAAGCTCCACTCCACTAAAAGTGGCACATCAATGATACATCGTTGAGAAAATTTCGATATGATGGCAGTTTCCAAATAACCCATCAAATGGAGAGCTGACACTGCACAGTACGTTGCACCACCTGCGTCACTAAGACGAACACAAATCATGAGCCAATATGCATAAAACATCGTAAAATCCAAAGAAAAATTTGACAGCTTTAAAAAGGTCAGCGTTTGCAGGTATGTAGATAATGTTCTTACCATGGGACTCCGCCCCAGGCACCAGCCCAAAGCCTCCATCATAAGACTGCAAGCATTAGTTCAGATAATGAGCAAATCACATTGCAGACCCTAATAAAGCGCTAATGACGTAACAAACAGGGTAATTTTAGGTGGAAAACATTCAAAATCCCATTTTTTAAAGGAACGACCTGACACTTGAGTATATATTCCTTTGCCTTCGTTTTATCTATTCCAGTCCAATTGTTCAACATAAAACAGATTGCAGCTGGTAACATCATCCAACAGTAACGATTTAAAGACTAAGTTCATGAACGAAAAAAAAAAAAATAAATAAATAAATAAATATATATATATATATATATATATATATATATATATATATATATGCAATGAGAACCGTTCTAACCAGCACAATATAGGAATCGAAGATCTGCTTCTGCCCCAGTATGAATGGGCATAAAACTGTCAAAAGAAAAAAAAAAACTAATTTTTAGGAGAGGATGGGAAAATTTCAGCGTATACATCTAAATAGCATCAATGCATGCCCAATATGTCAATACATTAAGTTCTCATATTTAGTTTAGTACATAGAGAGTTGAAGGAAACAAAAAAAAAAAGATTTACTTGCATGCCACTCAATTCTTATGTATTTACATATCTAACAACAAAACTTTAATTTTACATATATGCGACCTAAACTAAGCATGAAAATTTATATTTCAATTTATAAAAGTTAAAATAATGATCTTTTTGATGTGGGATGAAATATTTGTGTAAATGTTGAAAAGTAAAGTTTAGGTGTTCGTTATATAAATAAATAAGAATTGGGTGGTGTGCTTGCAAATGCCCCAAGAAAAAAACAATAATACTGGATCCACATATAAAACTTCTTGCATTTGTTTTTCCCCTCTTTTTGCTACAAAATTCGATCATATCAATGACATGTCCAGTTTTCAACCTGTTTCTTTTAATTGTAAAAGAAAAACTAGATAAAATTGCCGAGTGGTTGAAGCAGAAAGTATACCTTCCATCAGGCAGTTGAAGCTCTCTCATCGAAACCAATATTGGTTCAATGCAACAATTTGAGAAACTGTAACCAACAATTTTCAAGATGGCAAGGGCACAATATGTGCTGGCTAGATGGCTACAATTGTTACCAGAAACCTATTTGTGTTAACAGATATGTCAATAAAGTTAGGAGCATTTACATGCATACCACCCAATTCCTATGTATTTACATATCTAACANTTACCAGAAACCTATTTGTGTTAACAGATATGTCAATAAAGTTAGGAGCATTTACATGCATACCACCCAATTCCTATGTATTTACATATCTAACAACCAAAATATATTTTTTACATTTATACCACCCAAAACCTATGCATAACTATGGTGACATATATGTAAAACTTGAGGTTTAGAAGTTAGTAAATATAAAGGAATTAAGTGGCATGACGTAAATCTTCCATAAAGTTAACAGTATAAACAATACTCCATTCAATAACTACAACTAAAGAATCAATGTAACGTACCCTTTCACCATCAACTAAAGTGTTTGGAGGTGCGGAACCACCAAATCCATAGAATTGTCCTGAAGCAAGCTGACAGCTTAAAAAAGATTCTCAAATCTATGATAAATAAAATTGAAATGATAAGATCAATTCCTTTGAAAATTAACCTTAAAACATACCATTTTTAAGATCAGCATCGCTTTTAGGGTGTTCTTGAAATGACAAAACCCATCTGACCAACTGATCCTTGTTAACCTTGAAAAATTGAATAAATTTGATGTCAGTTATAACAGCCACTGATTTTAGAAGAGCAACGATTTGTCAGTCATATCATCAACATCATGAACACTAACAGTGTCCTAGCTATGAAAACATGCCAACCATAATCTATAGCATTAATAAAGACCCTAAATAGAGCCGTTGACTACTACAATAAAAGAGAAGCAGAGCAACTATTTATATTATTAATCCAAATTTATCTGTGGGTAACACGAGAGCATTACTAACAAAAATGAATCAATATAGAGAGGGAAAAATTGAGAAAAGAAAAAGAAAATCTGGACTAAGATGCTTCGAAATTTTACTATTTTAAAGCAAAGTACAAAATTTATACAAAGGATTCAATTATCCCAGGCTCATCCTCAGTCCCCACTGTTTATAGGTTCAAATTCAGGCACAATGCTACATGAAGACCAAAAAATAATGATACAAGTAAAATTATATAGCAAGGCTTAACACGTACTTTTTATAAAAAGACTTCTCTAGAGTCTAATGCCAACTTAACAAAGGCTTGTCGAGTTCTTGCAAATTCTAGTGATTAGAGATTTGAATATTGGGTGAATTAATTTGGGAGGTTTGGCAAATTGTTGGGTTTATGAAGCTGAAGCACCCACACAGAGCACACAACACATATGCGCTGGGTTGTGGGCTCATATGCGCCCACTTGTGGGCGTTGACGGGTGAGGCAGCACACCTTCGGGCGCCGCTCCAGAAAGCCCAGCGCTTAGGAGCCAAGTCTGGGCATTTATGCGCCCGGCGTAGTTGGCATGCATTTTTTTATTTTATGACCAACTTCAAGCGGCGAAATGTGTAATTTGGGTGAGGGAGCACACCTTTGACGGTTGAGGGAGCACACCTGTGCGAGTTCTTTGATAAGTTATTGGTGAATGTGGGAAGTAACAAAGAGGAGAATTTATGTAATCTCGACGTGTGTTTCTTGCGTCGGATCAGAGCATGAAGAGTTTGGAGCCAAGTCTTGTATGTACCTTGAGTGTGGAGAAGAAATCGAGTATTTTCTCTGTAGAACTTTCTGATTCACAGTGGAATTTTTCTGGTGGTGTTGCTTCGTGGTTTTTTCCTATTCCTGGATATTTCCACGTTAAATCCTTGTGTAATTTTATGGTTTGCTTTTACTGTGCTTATGTTCGTAAGTTTGTTCCGATTTTCTTGAATCTACGCGATTTTATTTTTTGGTGTGGTTTAGATTTTTAATTGAGTCTAAAGCCTGGTGAGTTTTGTGAAAGAGATTCTTCCGCCAGTTAATTTCTTACCCAACAAAGTGATATCAGAGTGGAGTTAAATTCAAGTGAGAGCAATGACTGACAAAGTAAGATTCAAAATGGAGAAGTTCATGGGACAAACTTCGCATTCTAAAAGATGCAAGTGGAGGATTTGTTGTATTAAAAAATATTATACTTGTCACTACAAAGAATTATGAAGAAGTCTGAGGTCCATGCTTATGGAAGAATCAGAAGTGTTTGATCGAACGACAATAGGCTTGATTAGATTGTCATTTTTCTCATATGTTGTGTTCAATATTAAAAATGAGAAAACTATGGTGAATCTCATGGCGACACTAACGAAGATGCATGAAAAATCTTCTACTTACAATAAATTTTTTCTGACGAAGAAGTTATTTGAATAATTTTAATATCGTGACAAGACAGTTGTCTTCCGCAGGGATCAAATTTGATGATGATGTCAGATTAATGGTGATATTATGTTCATCATCGAACTGTTGGGATGGTTTGATCACGGAGATGAGTAATTCTTCAGGAAATTCGAAGTTGAATTTCGATGACATCGTGAATCTGATGCTGAATGAAGAAGTTTGCAAAAAAACATTGAATGGAGATCTTCAGATTCTGCTTTGAATGCTGAAAATAGATGAAGAAATCTGAGCAGGAATACAGGCAGAGGCAAGTTCAAGTCTGTGAGAGGAAAGTCCAAGTCAAGCAGAGAAGGATGTTGGAATTTCGATAAAAAAGAGCATTTCAATAAGGACTGCAAAACTTCAAAAAAGCTAGTGGTGAAGGACAAGAAATGAATCTCTCTATAAATGTCTCCATCGATGAAATCCAAAATGACTCTATGATGTTATTCCTAGTCAGCAGTGAATCATGGATAGTAGATTTAGGTGTCTTATTTCATGCATACCCCAATAAAGAGGTATTCAAAAACTACACTCAGAGCGATCTATAGAAAATTTATTTGGAAGATAATAAGGCCTGCAGTATCGTAGGAAAGAGTGATGCTAATGTCAAGTCATCGAACAAAATAGTTTGGAAGCTTACTGAAGTTAGACATATTCTAAGTTTGAAAAGAAATCACATCTCTATGAGCCAGTTGACAAAGTCATGACTTGTAACTACTTTGACCAGTGATTCGTGAAAAGTGATCATGAGGCATTAGTGATGACTAAACACAACATTGAAGACACTCTTTATCGGATCAATAAAATGGTTGATTTCATTGATGTGGCTTGAACCAGGGTAGATGTTGATCTGTGCACTATAAGCTTGGCTATATGAGCGAGAAATGCATGAAGTCCCTACTTTCTAAAAACAAACTTCAGGGTTTGAAATCAGTTGATATGAATTTCTTTGAAGATTGTATATATGACCAAGAAAAGAAAATTTCTTTCTTTAAGAGCAGGTTAGTGGTGTAATCAAAGAAACTGGAATTAGTGCATGCTGACGTATAGATTCTGCTCTAGTTCAATCCATTAGAGATTTTCGTTATTTTGTCGCTTTTATTGGTGATCAAACGAAAAATATATGAGTTTATTTTTTAAAGCAGAAAACAAGTATATTTAAAGTCTTGAAGAAATGAAAGGTCGTGGTAGAACAGGAGACAGACTTGAAGTTGAAGTGTCTCAGATCAGATAATGGGGGCAAGTACTGTGATTAGAAGTTCAAAAATTTTTGTGTTACAGAGGGGATTAAGCATGAGTTGACTGTCACAAGGACACCACAATAGAATAGTATGACTAAGTGCATGAACAAAAAAATAATGGAGCGAGCTAGGAGGCATCAGACTGCATGTAGGCTTTGCCAAAACAATTTTGGGTTGAAGCAGCTAATACTGCAATTTATCTGATAAGTCATGGTCCATCAGTACCTTCAGAGGAAGACTTACCTGAAGAAGTTTGGAGTGATAAAAATGTAAATTTATCTCATTTAAGAGTATTTGGGTATTCTGCATATATGCATATTGATGTGAGTTCCAGGAGCAAGCTTGACTCAAAATCTATTAAGTGCACCGTCATTGGATATGGCCCAAACGAGTTTAGGTACAAGCTCTAGGATTATCAGAATCAGAAATTCATCAGGAGCAAGGATGTCGGTTTTAATGAAATGGGGATGTAAAAGGACATGATTAGAACTCAGGACAACCCATCAGCTACTTCTGTATAGTCCGAGTATGTTGAGATACTAGACACCGATGATGAGAAAGGTGGAGAAAGAAGTAGTGCTCAACTAAAAGAAGCACTGAAATTTCCTTAGTCACCTGCTACTGAAGTCAAGAAATCCAGTAGAGTGATACGACTCGTACACAAGTATTTTCCTTCGTTATATTATTTGTGATTAACTGATAGGCTGAAATAGGAGTCAAATGGTAGCAAAAGCTACAAGCAAAGGATTGTTTTGAAGGGCTTCCAACGAAACGAAGTAGTGGATTACACAAAGAACTTGTCCCCAGTGATAAAGGTGCGACTGTCAGGGTTGTACTGAATCTGGTAGCAGAAGAAGATCTACATCTAGCACAGATGGGTGTAAAAATAACTTTCTTATATAGAGATCTAGAGGATGAACTATAATTGATGCAACCATAGGGTTACAAGTTCCATACAAAGAATGTTTGGTTTGTAGATTTAAAAAGAGCAAGTATGGCTTGAAGCACGCTCCGAAACAGTGGTACGAGAGGTTTGACATATTTATGTCATATAATGGGTACTTGAATTGTCAGACATACCACTTTTGTTGATAATTGTTATATTTTGCTTCTTTTGCATGAGGATGACATGTTGATTATAGGAGTAGATATGGAGAAAAATCAGAGATTTGAAGAAACAATTATCAAGTGAGTTTGAGATGAATGATTTATGTCCAACTAGAAAATTCCTCTGGTTGAGAAGATCCTGCAGCGGTTCAACATGAGGGAGGCGAAACCAGTTAGCACTCATTTAGGTCATTTCAAACGTCTAAAGAGCCATCGTCTACCTTTGAAGCAGAGCAAACACAGATGGATAAAACTTTGTATGCTTCAACCGTTCGAAGTTTGATTTATGCAATGATTTATATCAGACCAGATATTGCATATGCAGTAAGAGTAGTCAATAGGTCAGTGAGCAATTCAGACATATATCACTGGGAGGCGATGAAGTAGATTCTAAGGTGTTGGAGGGGAACAATCAACGGGTCACTTTGCTGGAAGTGCAGGGATAGGTCTACAAGAATTTGTATATTCAGATATGGCAAGAGATGTGGATAGTAGGAGAAGTGCAATAAGGTATATATTTATTTTGGGGGACACAGCGGTGAGCTGAATTTCCAGGTTGCAGAAAATTGTTATACTTTCAACTACGGAGGCCCAATACATTACTATCACTGAGGTTTATGGAGCCAAAGCACCCACACAGATCACCCGACGCAAATGTACCTACTTGTGGGCACTGATAGAGGAGGGGGCGCATTTGGGCCCATAGGCGCCCATTATTGGGCGTCGCTCTAGTAAGTCTGGGTACTTAGGCGCCAAGTCCCGACACTTATGCGCTTGAAGCAGTTGGCACACATTTTTTGGTTTTAAGAACAATTTTGAGCAACGAAATGTGTGCTTCCTGTGCGAGTTCTTCAACAAGTTTCCGTTAAAGGTGAGAAGTGTAAGAGTGGAGGATTTCTGTGATCTCGACATGGGTTTTTTTCAATTGAATCAGAGCATGAAAAGTTTGGAGACAAGTTTTCTTGAGTGTGGAGAGGAAATTGAGAATATTCTCTATAAAACTCTATGATTAGTGAAATTTTTCTAGTGGTGTAGTTTCAGTGGTTTTTCCTGTTCTCAAATTTTTCCACATTAAATCGTTGTGTGTTTTTCAGAATTGTTTTTGTTGTACTTCAGTTAGTATGTTTGCTCTGGTTTTCTCAAATCTACACGATCTTATTATGTGGTATGATTTAAATTTCTAAATGAGTCTAAACCCTGGTAAATGTTGGGAAGGAGATTCTTTCGCCAGTTACTTTCTTTCCCAACATATTCGTGTTGACTCGGGTGATATATCTGCTATTTAAGTTAGTGTTAATTAACTTGAATAATATTGGCAACTAGAGAGGCCATAAAAAAAAATATTCATTGACACCTTTCTTATGTGGGGAATTATCAAACAACAACAAAAAATGAAAAAAATGGAATAAATTGTAACGGCAGATTCATCAGTGAACTAACATGACCT
>NEWO01000037.1:1046998-1058834 GCA_003013225.1 Phalaenopsis aphrodite | reverse complement strand
CTGAACCCTCATAGGAGACAACATGCACAACTTAGAATGATCTTCCCACAAAGGATTATATGGCTGATACTGTCATAACAAATTTACCCAAACTAAGCAAATTACTACCTATTGTTAGTCATAATTCCAATACTTATTGTTCTCTTAATGTTGAAAATNAAACTAAGCAAATTACTACCTATTGTTAGTCATAATTCCAATACTTATTGTTCTCTTAATGTTGAAAATTTGCACCGCCAATCACTTGGACAACCGAAGAAAAGGAAAAAGAAAAGAAACTAAAAGAAGAAAATTACAATCAAGAACACAAAATTTTAAGTGTTTCGGTCCATATGACCTACATCTACAGGAGTGAAATCAACCATCAATCATTAAGACATTAAAGAAGATTTACATAGCTTTTTTTTACATTGAAAGATGAGCTCTATCTTGCCATAATCTCTGTCTCAAATCAACTATGTCACGATGACTCATAATTACAAACTAAGACAATGACATAATTGTAATTCTATTACCTGTTGTTAAAGAAGAAAGGAGGCTTCAGATTGGTGAACCGGTCTACATGAGGATAGCTCATTAGTTATAAATAATGAGAACACATGTAGAGAGGGTTTTAAGGAAAGAACAATAATTGACTAGAGAAAGAAGAGAATATGCTTCAAGAAATTGAGGAGTTAATTCGAGAGAGAGATTATGGTAAGATGAGAGCTTAGTTCTCAATGTAAAAAAACTATGTAAATTTTTTTTATTGCCATAGTGATTGCTGGTTGATTTCTTTCCCGTGAATGTATGTCATATGAACCGAATCAAGTAAAATTTCATTGTGTTCTTGATGGCAATTTTCTTCTTTTAGTTTCTTTTCTTTTTCTTTTTCTTCGGATGTCCAAGTGATTGGCAGTGCAGATTTTCAACAATTAGCGTAGTATGTGGGAATTCTAGCAATTACAATGGAAACCGCCAAATTCAAAATCGAGAAATTCACCGGAAAGAATGATTTCAGCTTGTGGAGAGTCAAGATGAGAACTCTGTTGGTGCAGCAAGAGATCACCGAAGCACTGTAAGGTCCTACGACATTGCCGGTCGAAATGACCGTGAAAAAGAAGAACGACATCCTGAACATGGCTCATAGCTTGATAATCTTGAGCTTGGGTGACAAAGTTCTGAGCGAAGTGTTGAGGGAGACAACGACTTAAGCGCTTCGGGCCAAACTCAAACTGCTTTACATGACGAAATCAATAGACTATTCTTGAAGCAGCGTTTGTACTATTTTAAAATACACGAAGACAAATCAGTTCAGAGCAAATTGATGAGTTTAACAAGACCATAGACGATCTTGAAAATATCGACGTCAAGATGAATGATGAGGACAAGGCAATGTTGTTGTTTTAAACTTCATTCCTAAGAGCAAAGATGTGATGCTCTATGGAAGAGTGCAAACAATTTCAATAGAGAATGTTCAATCGCTGATTAGAGTCAAAGAACATCAAAAGAAACATGACATGAAGGAGAAAATCAGCAGAGATGGTCTTGTCGTTAAAGGAATATCGGACAAGAAAAATTTAAGAAACGGTCAGAACAGATCAAGATAGAGACAAGTAAAGAAAAGCCATTGCCACAATGAATCATCAAAGGGACCTTACAAGTGTTATCATTGTCACAATGAATGTCACTTCAAGAAGAATTGTCCAGATATAAAGAAAAAAAATTCAAGAAAAACCTAAAGAATTAGAAGAAGCAAGTGTAGTCTCTGATGACTACGATTCAGCTGATGTTTTGATAATTACTGAGCCTGAATCAAACAATGAGTGAATTTTTTTATTCAGGCTGCTCATTTCATATGTGCCCTCATAAATATTGGTTTGAGACACTCCAACTGGTTGACGGCGAATAAGTACTGCTTGGAGACAACATTGCTCGCAGTGTTGTTAGTAGTGAGACAATCAAGATAAGAATGTTTGATGAAGCTGAACAAATACTGCAAAATGTCAGGTATATACCTGAACTCAAAAGGAATCTGATTTCTTTAGGTATGTTGGAATTAAGTGGCTATTCTTTAAAGACAGAAAAGGGTTGTATTAGAGTAACTAAATGTTCTCTTATCGACATGGAAGGAGTTAGAAAAAATGATATATATTCTCTAATCGAAAGAACTGCGATGGGTAACTTCTCTAATTTTATTCAATTTGAAACTAATATGCTCACTAAGGTGCTACCTACAACTAAGTTCAAATATTGTTTGAACTTAGTGAGCTCAACCAAGAGCTAAGGGCCCCTCAGAGCTAGGTGAAAGAAATCTCGATTATGGAGATTTGCAATTGATAGTCAAGGTAGAGAATTGTCATGATGACTCACAATTACAACCTAAGGCAGTGACATAATTATAATTTTATCATCTGTTGTTAAAGAAGGAAAGAAGATTTCTGATTGGTTGACCGATCTACGTGAGTATAGCTCATTAGTTATAAATAATAAAGATGCTTGTAGAGAAGTTTTTAAAGAAAAAAAAACAGTTGGTTAGAGAAAGAAGATAATAGACTTCAAGAAATTGAGGAAAGTATTTTGAAGATCTTGTATCAAGTCGATTCGAGAGAGTTTATGACAAAATGAGAGCTCATCTCTTAATGTAAAAAAAAATCATGTAAATCTTTTTTATTGCCTTAGTGATTGATGGTAGATTTCCCTCCAGTGGATGTAGGTCATATGAACCGAACCGCGTAAAATTTCAGTGTGTTCTTGATCACAATTTTCTTCTTTTAGTTTCTTTTATTTTTCCTTTTATTCGGTTGTCCAAGTGAATGGCGAAGCAGATTTTCAAAAAACTCAATACAAGTTATCCAATATGCTCTTTTCAATTTCTTGAAGCATTTTCTCTTCTTTCTCTAACCAACTATTTTTCTTTTTTTAAAACCCCCCTCTTTACATTTTTCCTCATTATTTATAACTAATGAGTTATCCTCATTAGTTTTTGTGTGTTCTTGATCGCAATTTCTTCTTTTAGTTTCTTTTCTTTTTCCTTTTCTTCGGTTGTCCAGGTGAATGACGGTGCAGATTTTCAACAAACTCGATACAAGTTCTCCAATATGCNAAAGAAGAAAGAAGGCTTCAGATTGGTGGACCAGTCTACATGAGGATAACTCATTAGTTATAAATATTGAGAATACATGTAGAGAGGGTTTTAAAAAAGGAAAAATAGTTGACTAGAGAAAGAAGAGAATAGGCTTCAAGAAATTGAGGAGAGCAACTTGGAGATCTTGTATCGAGCTGATTCGAGAGAGAGATTATGGTAAGATGAGAGCTCAGCTCTCAATGTAAAAAAACTATGTAAATCTTTTTTATTGCCTTAGTGATTGTTGGTTGATTTCTCTCCCGTTGATGTATGTCATATGAACCAAACCAAGTAAAATTTCATTGTGTTCTTGATGGCAATTTTCTTCTTTTAGTTTCTTTTCTTTTTCTTTTTCTTCGCATGTCCAAGTGATTGGCGGTGCAGATTTTCAACAATTGACGTCGTATGTGGGAATTCTAGTAATTACAATGGAAACCGCTAAATTCGAAATCGAAAAATTCACCGAAAAGAATGATTTCAACTTGTGGAGAGTCAAGATGAGAGCTCTGTTGGTACAGCAAAATATCACCGAAGCACTGGAAGGTCCTTCGGTATTGCAGGCAGATATGGTCGCGAAAGAGAAGAACGACATCCTGAACATGGCTCATAGTTTGATAATCTTGAGCTTGGGTGACAAAGTTCTGAGCGAAGTGTCGAGGGAGACAACGGCTCAAGCGCTTCAGGCCAAACTCAAACTGCTTTACATGACGAAATCTATAATCAATAGACTCTTCTTGAAGCAACGTTTATACTATTTCAAAATACATGAAGACAAATCAGTTTCAGAGCAAATTGATGAGCTCAACAAGATCATAGACGATCTTGAAAATATCGACGTCAAGATGAATGATGAGGACAAGACAATGTTGTTATTTTAAACTTCATTCCTAAGAGCTGCGAGCACTTCAAAGATGTGATGCTCTATGGAAGAGTGCAAACAATTTCACTAGAGAAGGTTCAATCGCTGATTAGAGTCAAATAACATCAAAAGAAACATGACATGAAGGAGGAAATCAGCAGAGACGGTCTTGTCGTTAAAGGAATATCAGACAAGAAAGATTCAAAAAACGGTCAGAACAGATCAAGATCGAGACAAGTAAAGAAAAGTCATTGCCACAATGAATCATCAAAGGGACCTTACAAGTGTTACCATTGCTACAATGAATGTCACTTCAAGAAGAATTGTTCAGATAGAAAGAAAAAAATTTCAAGAAAAACCTAAAGAATTAGAAGAAGCAAGTGTAGCCTCTGATGACTACGACTCAACTGATGCTTTGATAATTACTGAGCCTGAATCAAACAATGAGTGAATTTTTTTATTCAGGCTGCTCATTTCATATGTGCCCTCATAAATATTGGTTTGAGACACTCAAACTGGTTGACGGCGGATCAGTACTGCTTGGAGACAACATTGCTCGCAGGGTTGTTAGTAGTGGGACAATCAAGATAAGGATGTTTGATGGAGCTAAACGAATTTTGCAAAATGTCAGGTACATACCTGAACTCAAAAGGAATCTGATTTCTTTACGTATGTTGGAATCAAGTGACTACTCTTTCAAGACGGAAAATAGTTGTATTAGAGTAACTAAATGTTCTCTTATCTTCATGAAAGAAGTTAGAAAAAATGACATATATATTCTAATCGGAAGAACTGTGATAGGTAACTTCTCTAATTTTATTCAATTTGAAACTAATATGCTCACTAAGGTGCTACCTACAGCTAAGTTCAAGTATTGTTTGTACTTAGTGAACTCAACCAAGAGCTAAGAGCCCCTCGGGGCTAGGTGAAGGGAATCTCGATTATGGAGGATTGTAATTGATATTCAAGGTAGAGAATTGTCATGATGACACACAATTACAAACTAAGGCAGTGACATAATTGTAATTTTATTACCTGTTGTTAAAGAAGGTAATAAGATTTATGATTGATTGACCGATCTACATGAGTATAGCTCATTAGTTATAAATAATGAGGATACATGTAGAGAAGTTTTTAAAGAAATAAAAACAGTTGGTTAGAGAAAGAAGATAATAGGCTTCAAAAAATTGAGGAGAGTATCTTGAATATCTTATATCAAGTTGATTCGAGAGAGAGTTTATGACAAGATGAGAGCTCATCTCTTAATATAAAAAAAAAGAAATGTAAATCTTTTTTATTGCCTTAGTGATGGATGGTTGATTTCCCTTCAGTGGATGTAGGTCATATGAACCGAACCGCATAAAATTTATGTGTCCTTAATCACAATTTTCTTCTTTTACTTTCTTTTATTTTTCCTTTTCTTCGGTTGCCCAGGTGAATGGCGAAGCAGACTTTCAACAAACTCGATACAAGTTCTCCAATATGCTCTCCTCAATTTCTTGAAGCATATTCTCTTCTTTCTCTAACCAACTGTTTTTCTTTCTTTAAAACCCTCTTTGCATTTTTCCTCATTATTTATAACTAATGAGCTATCCCCATTAGTTTCTGTGTGTTCTTGATCACAATTTTCTTTTTTTAGTTTCTTTACTTTTTTCCTTTTCTTCGGTTGTCCAAGTGAATGACGGTGCAGATTTTCAACAAACTCAATACAAATTCTTCAATATGCTCTCCTCAATTTTTTGAAGCATATTATCTTCTTTCTCTACCCAACTGTTTTTCTTTCTTTAAAACTCTCTTTACAATTTTCCTCATTATTTATAACTAATAAGCTATCCTCGTGTAGACCGATCCACCAATCAGAAGCCTTATTTCCTTCTTTAACAACGACAATAAAATTATAATTATGTCATTGTCTTAGTTTGTAATTGTGAGTCATGATGACAATTCTCCACCTTGACTATCAATTACAAACCTCCATAATGAAAATTACCTCCACCTAGCCCCAAGGGGCCCTTAGCCCTTGGTTGAGTACACTAAGTCCAGACAGTACATGAACTTAGCTATAGGTAGCACCTTGGTGAGCATGTCATTTTTAGATTGAGTAATATTAGAGAAGTTACCAATCACAATTCTTCCGATTAGAGAATATATGTCATTTTTTTTCTAGCGTCTTTCATGACGATAAGAGAACCTTTAATTACTCTAACACTACCATTTTCGACTTTTGAAAGAATAGCCACTTGATTCTAACATAATTAAAGAAATCAAATTCATTTTAAGTTCTGGTATGTACTTGAGATTCTAACATAATTAAAGAAATCAAATTCATTTTAAGTTCTGGTATGTACTTGACATTTTGTAGTATTCGTTCAGCTCCATCAAACATCCTTATACTGATTGTCCCACTGCCAACAACCCCACGAGCTTCGTTGTCTCCAAGTAGTATTGATCCACCGTCGACCAATTGGAGTGTGTCAAACCAATCTTTATGAGAACACATATGGAAGAAACAACCTGAATTAAGAATTCACTCCTTGCTTGATCCAGACACAGTAATTACCAAAGCATCTATTGAATCGTAGTCATCAGAGGCTACACTTGCTTCTCCTGATTCTTTAGGTTTTTCTTGAAATTTTTTCTTTTTATCCGGACAACTTTTCTTAAAGTGACTTTCCTTGTGGCAATGGTAACACTTGTGAAGTTTCTTTGATGACTGATTTCCGCTCTTTTTTTATTGTATCGATCTTAATCTGTTCAGATCGTTTCTTGATTCTTTCTTGTCCGATCTTCCTTTAACGACAAGACCATCTCCACTGATTCACTCGTTCATGTCATGTTTCTTTTGAAATTCTTTGACTCTAATCAGTAATTGAACCTCTTCTAGTGAAATTGTTTGCACCCTTCCATAGAGCATCACATCTTTGAAGTGCTCGTAACTCTTAGGAATGGAGTTTAACAACAACAGTATCTTGTCCTCATCATCCATCTTGACATCAATATTTTCAAGGCTGTCTATGATATTGTTGAACTCGTCAATTTGCTCTGAAACTGATTTGTTTTTTGCATTTTGAAAGAGTACATACGTTGTTTCAAGAAGAGTTTATTGGCTAGAGATTTTGTCATGTAGAGCAGTTCGAGTTTGACCCAAAGCGCTTGAGTCATCGTCTCCCTCGACACTTCCATCACAACTGTCACCCAAGCTCAAGATTATCAAGCTATGAGCCCTTTTCAGAATGTCGTTCTTCTTTTTCTCGAACATCTCGGTCAGTGATGCCGTAGGACTTTGCAGTGCTTCGACGACCCCTTGTTTTACCAACAGAGCTCTCATCTTGACTCTCCACAAGTCGAAATCATTCTTTCCGGTAAATTTCTCGATGTCAAATTTGACAGTTCCCATTGTCATGGCTAGAATTCCCATAGACGGCGCCAACTATTGAAAATTTGCACCGCCAATCACCTGAAAACTGAAAAAAATGAAAGAGAAAAGAAACAAAAAGAAGAAAATTACGATCAAGAACACAGAAATTTTACGTGATTCGGTCCAAATGACCTACATCCACGGTAGGGAAATCAACCATCAATCATTAAGATAATAAAGAAGATTTACATAGCTTTTTCTACATTGAGAGATGAGCTCTCATCTTGTCATAATCTCTCTCTCGAATCAACTCGATACAAGATCTCCAAGATGCTCTCCTCAATTTTTCGAAATCTGTTCTTTTCTTTTTCCAACCAACTGCTTTTCTTTCCTTAAAACCCTCTTCCACATGTATCCTCATTATTTATAACTAATGAGCTATCCAGATGTAGACCGGTCCACCAATCAGAAGTCTGCTTTCCTTATTTAACAATATGTGATAGAATTACAACTATGTCATTGCCTTAGTTTGTAATTGTTAGTCATCGTGACACTTAACATTATGAACTCATAAAATCCCCAAATTATAAGTATTAGGACGACAATTCTTCTAAGTAGTAAGAAACCATTCTCAGCGTCCTTTCATTGTTCTTAGTTTGTTTAAAAATTTGTTCCAATTGGAATCAGAGGTCACAACCAGCTTAGCTGCGAGTGCTCAACTAATGAATCAAAGTACTAACTTTAACTAAAGTATCTCCAAATTCAGCAAACAGTACCAAAATATTAAATGCCAAAATTCTGAAACCGCCATTGTACATAGATTCTATCATGCTCCTCATTTTACTGTTTCATCTTTTACTCAACCCACTCAACAATATATTATTGCATCGTCCTCAATGAATGTAAATTCAGAATCTCAACACAGGCATTTGCAATCTCTCCCAAAAGCTCTGCTTCAGCACTACTTCAGCTTCAAGCTATTCAACCATCAGATATAACCATATTTAATAAATTCAAATATCCAAATTTCCAAAATCTGCAGGATTCGCATCTTCCAATAAGGAAAAATAAAGTGAAGGGAGGAAATGGAAGGGGCCCAACGACTAGATCTCGGATTGAGCTGTGAATAAATTATAAGAAGAGGCGGAGAAACGAGGGCAACAGATTACCCGATCTAAGGCGTCAAGAACAGCAAGTCCAGAGATGACGAAGTAGGCAATTGTGAGGCGGTTGATCTCCTGTGACTCGTACTCTTCCGGCAAGCGCTCCAGCATCATCTCCAGGAAGGCCACATGCCTCTCCCGATCGAAGGTTGCTGGATCCATGGGAAAGCAAGCTCGGGAAGGTGCCGGTATGGAATCGGCGTCGTCCACTATAGGAATTGATCGCCGGCGTCCCTTCGTCTCTACTCGCCAACAAAATATCTTTTTTACATACAGGCCACCCAAAACGTTGCTATTTACAAACCAAACGCCCTCTCTTGTCCATTTTTCAAATTCTCACTCAAAACTCAAATTTTTTTATAGCGACAGGCCAAAATGCAATTAAAAAAATCACTTAGGTGCTCTATTTGTAAATAGCAATGTTTTGGGTGGCTGTATGTAATTATCCCAAAGTCTTAAGTCTCTGATTTAACTCGAGATATATTTATTATATGCTTTAAATTCCAATTTACATAATTCTAAAAATTATTTCTTCAGATTAAAGTTAAATATACTGATATTCTGAGAAATTTTTTAGGTAATTTTTTCCATATTTAAGATAGCTAATTAACATAATATTTTAATAGAATTATATGAATGTTATATCTTATTATATTTATAGGTTTTTAAATTTAATTGGACTAATAAAACTATAATTAGCGGAAAATTATAATTCAATTAACATTAAGTTAATTATTTATTAAACTGTTTAAAATATTAATTTCTACAGTAATATTAGTATTAATTACCTATTTTAATTACATTTTTTTTTTTATTTTGTATTTGATTTATCAATGCATTAAAAGATTTATTTCAGTCTTTAAAAGTTGATCTAGTCTTTATTATATGTGAATCACATAATGTGATTTGAAAAGTTTGGCTGGTATAAATGTAATAATCAAAATTTAGGTGTGGTATGTATGTAAATGTCCCATAATATATGTGTTAGCCAGTGAAAGAAGGCTTTCTCCAAGGCAATAATAAAGGCAAACATATGATCATTATAGTTGAGCTTTAGGGATCTCTAATCTATTTGTTTTTTTTTACTTTCTTCTAATTTTGATATAATAGTTAATATTATATTTAGCATGTCTTCTTATGAAAAAAAATTTTTATCCGGACTTTGTACGTAGTTATACGTGCAGTAATATACCGTATGTGTGCTATATCGAGCCCACCTAAAAAAATATTAAAGTGGAGTCGCGAAGGTTATTGGAATAGAATTACGGAGGTTATTGGAGTAGAAATGCGGATGTTATTTGGAGAGTTATTGGGGGTTATTGGGAATATTAACTCAAATAACGTCGCATAACCTCTCAATAACTTTCTAATAACCTCTGCGAATTCACTCAAATAACCCCCGCAATAACCACCAAATGACCTCTCAATAATCTCCGCGGTTCCACTTCAATAACTTCTTGCAATAACCCCCGTAATAACCCCCTGATTTAACCCTTGCAATAACCCCCTGATAACCGTTCAATAACCCTCTAATATCCTCAGCGGTTTCACTTCAATAATCCTCAATATCCTCCGCGATGTAGCATATGTGGCGACATATTACTGGAAATCCGCACGCAGAGCTGCGTCCGGACTCCAACCGTAAAATTCTCTCCTTATGTTTGCATAATATTTTGTCATTTATTTCTTAATACATTCCTCTGGTCACATCTTTGTTAGCTTGCTTGGTCACTGAGATGGTTGGTCACTAAGCCAATTCAACCTTAGAGTCAATTGTGGGCAAGCTGAGCTAGACGAACAAATGAGTAGTTCTCACTTGCCAGTTCGTATTTGACAAGTTGTCAGCCTTAACCAGATAGCCAAGCTGAGGAAATTGGGGATCCGCCTTAGGAGAACATTTTATATATGGAGTATGTACGCAGCTCTGGGTGCAAACTCAAGTAATATGCCTTCTTGTGTGTTATATTAGGTCAACCTAAAAAAATATTAAAGTGGAACCGCGGAGGTTATTAGAGTGGAACTGGGGATATTATTGGGAGGGTTATTGGGGGCTTATCGGGGCATTAACTCCAAAACGCCACAATAACCTTTCAATAGCCCCCAATATCTTATGTGGTTCCACTCCAATAACCCGATGCAATAACCCCCTAATAACATCAACGGTTCCACTTCAATAACCTCCGCAATGACCCATTAATATCCTCTGCGGTTCCACTTCAATAACCCCCTGGATTAACTCCCGCAATAACATCATCATTAACCATCACAATAACCCTCTAATAACCCCTCAATAACCTCTCAATAATCTATATGGTTTCAGTTCGATAACCTCACAATAACCTCCACATGACAGCATATTACTAGAAGTCCGCATACAGAACTACGTCCGAACTCTGTATGTAAAAATTTTTCCCCGCCTTAGTGCATCGTCTGGGTTTGAGTTTCGACAAGACTGTCCGGGTTTGAGTTTCGACAAGACTGCGTTGGGCCACACATTTGTGGCTTGCGTTTGTCCTAAACGCTAATTTTATACAAATTTTGTGTCAAGTGCAATCCATACGCCTTTAAAGGTTATATTGTGGAATTAATCCAAAGTTGTATTAATTTTCTTACACTATGATTCAGCCACCATATATATTGGCTATTTGAATGTTCATAATTCAAATTTCACAGCCATATAAAATACCAATTTGGTTCTGCTGCGTCCACTAGGAGTTTTTGTCAGGATCTTATTTATTATTTGTTTATGTGATGGTTAATTCTTTTACCGTTGAATCGGCTCGAAATCAGATCATTAATAAACCTAATATTATTAGAGTCATGAATTTAGCAAATTTAGCTTAAAGATCTTTAATGGCTCAAAAATTAATTCGAATTTTGGCCGGGTCGAGATGAACGAGTCGAGCTACAAGCCAAAACTTCGAATCAAATTTTTTCAAGCCAATTTTGAGTCGGCCTCGACTCGGCTCGAAATCAAATCATTAACAGCCTGTTAGAAACGGTGGAGCCCGATCCACTATGCTTGGATGGTTACTTTCTTTTGGAGAGTCACACTTCTTCACAAATAATCACTCTTGCATTCCTCTTTTGTGAAGTGAAGCATCTCTTCGCTCTCTCTTGTTCATGATAAAAGACTTCGGATGACTCTCCTTCAGCAAGTGAAGTCACGCTTTGAGTTCTTCTTTTGTTTCTTTGAGATAGAGGAAGGTTTCTTTGGGGTAGAGGAAGAGAAGTGCAAGGAGGAGCAGTTCCTTGCGACAGAAGGAAGAAGAAGGAAAAAGATTGTTCTCCCTAGGCTTCTTCTTGGTGGCTTGTGGCAGAAGAGAAATTGAGTTTATTTCTCTTGTAAG
>NEWO01000037.1:1008387-1039996 GCA_003013225.1 Phalaenopsis aphrodite | reverse complement strand
CACCCGATACCACCACACCAACACATCCACACACCTCATAAACACCTCCACACCACAGACCAACATATCCACAAACCACCACCTCCACACCACACAACCACCCGATACCACCACACAAACACATTCACACCAACACATCCACACACCTCATAAACACCTCCACTCCACACACCAACAGATCCATAAGCCACACTACACCACCACTACAACCAAATTTTGGGCAACAACATCAACCAAATTTTGGGCAACTACATCAATTAATTTGCATAGCCAATTAATTTCCATTTGCATTTTCCTTTAATTTTCACATGCAATCACCCACCACCATCAAATTTCGGGCATCAACCGAATAGAGCAAAAGAAAAACCAAATCCATCAATCGGATGTAGCATAAAGAACCCAAATCATCAACCAAGTATATCACAGAGATTCCAAAAAAATCTCAAAATCCAACATCAACCAAAACCCATCCAACGATAAGAGCACAGAGAACTCAGGAAAGCCATCACACAAAAATATTAGCAAAATCAAAATAGCCGGATAAATAAGGTAGAAAATACCGGAACAAAGGAAAGAGAAAGCGGGACCACTTCACAGAGGGTGGAGAGGTAAAGATCCAAAACGAGTTGAGAGCTGAAGAACAGAGGGGAGAGGGAGAGGAAGAATGACAAGCTCACCGCAACAACCACCAGAACCAATAAATCCAAATGGAACCAAGCCCTGCCCACCGGAGCTAAGGATCCAAGGGGGTCGAGAGAAGAAGTTTAGGGCAACAATCACAAGAGAGGGGACGAATGGGTAGAGGGGTCGAGCGAGTGGTGTGCGAGACGAAGAGGGTAGTGGGGTAAATGAATTGCTAAGAAATGCGGGTCGAGGGGTTGAACCTACGGCTTGTGTTTCATATAAATTATCCAAATAAGCAGTGGGACCACAGTGAGCAAACACACCTCGCAGCGGCTGCACGCCGCACTGCGGGTAATAAGCCACCCCAAACGGGGCCTAAAAGTGTAGCTGCAAGTTAAAAAAAAGGTATACACTGTCACTTTTATCAAGCCCATCACTAGCTTATTTTGAACTTTTTTTTTCCACTCAAATCATGCCAAGCACAATTATTTTCTTCGCGAGCTATTTCAAGCATGACTATTTTGAACCAAAAAAAATTAGAACGAGCAAAACATGAACAAATGTTAAACTCTCGCTAGCCTGACCCATTTACACCCCTAAAATGACAGCATAATATCCACTTATAATAGTTATATTATATAGTTTTGTTGCATCTGTGTATCATGGTTTTGGTGCAACAAATCAACTATGTCCATCTCGTAAAGCTCTTAAAAGATTTATAAAAAGAATTAGTCAGCCTTAAAGTGCTCTTTTGCCATTAATGGCCGTCACATTGATGCAGCCACGCATCATGAAATAACAATGTTTTTAGAAGATCTGCATATATGCCAATCAAATCTTATGCCTTTACATTTATATAAGACAACAACAGTTTTTATACACATGTATCATCCTACCTATATATGAAAAGATATACTTCATTTCTATAAGTTAAAATTGTGATATTCTTGTTGTGATACGAAAGATTTGAATTGTATAAATACAAAAGCAAATTTTTGATCTTAGATATCTGTATACAGAGTTAATTTTGGTATGCATGTAATTGTCCAACAAAAGAAAAAAAGTTCTGCATCAAGTCCTTTCAATAAAAAATCTATATGTATATTAAAAAGAACAATAAATGAAGAAACAAAAACACAGTTGCTGCTCTCAAAGGTGCATTTGATCAAAAATTCTGCCTTCCTCCCAATATGTACACGTTTCACGGCACTGAAACTGCATATAGAATTAAGAAAATGTTGTTCGTGATCCGGATGTATCTGAATGTGCAGACAACAACGTGAATCATGTCATGCACATCCGGTCATCTGATAGACAATAACATCAATCATATCACATCATTGCACACATAATGTGATGCGATTCATCCCATTACCCACACATCCGATTAACCAAACGTAATATAATATTTTCTTGAATTCACCCACTCTAATCATATGCACATATATTACTTCCCCTTGACCCCTGCTCCCAATACTTCCAAAAGTCAAACCTATCTTAAATATATATATATATATTTAATAATCAATCACGCCGATGATCCCCTAACCCCATCATCTCCACTCCGACCTTCCCCCAGCGGAAGGAGATTTACCTGAGAGTGAAATTGAGATGACATATCCACCGAATGCGACGGCGTCGGCAAAACGCTTCCCCTACACACCGGACAGCTGCTATGCGAGCTGAGCCACATATCAATACAATCCGCATGAAAAGAGTGCCCGCACGGCGGCAACTGCCGGACCTCTTCCCCCTCATCGAAAGCCGACAGACAAACCGCACACTCGTGCGCGGCCTCCCCTTCCTCCCCGCCAATCCCTTGCTCCTTCTTCCGGTACTTGAACGCCGGAATCCACCGCCGCATTTCGACGTCGTTGCGGCCGCCGCGCGACGAGACCAAGCTGCGAAACCAGGTGCAGCAACCGACGGCGATTGCGTTGGTGACGAGGAGAATGATGGCGACGAGGGCGAGGCCGATGACGAAGTAGTAGTAGTCGAGTTTGTTATCGGGAGAAGGAGATGGGGGTTGGGGAGGGGATGGCGAGGCCATGGGTTGGATTTGGAAATATACTTTGGTTTGGAGGGAGAAGACTTTGTTATTTATTTGGAGGGGAATGGAGCCGGCCGCGGCCGGCGGGATAACTTGTTTGCGCCGTGGATTAGTTAAGTGGGGTGAGTCCGACTTGGGAAGGAGTTAAGTGCGAGCAATTGGTCGACTGGCGTGCCCGTCCACAGCGAAATATATAAAAAATATCGTGTTTTTGCTTGGCAAGAAAGGTAGCCCGCTTTCTAATTGTAGTCCTCCGTTTCATACGGGAATCAAAATATTATTATTGAGTTTTACTTGTAAATCAGAAAAATGGGAGGATGCATATTGAATACACCTAAAAATTAGAGTTGATTGAACTGTCTAGTAAAAAAACGAGTTGTCTAACAGGAGAACTGATTGGATTATCTTGTTGTAGAACTTGTCAAATGGTGTAACTAGAGCACTGTCGAACTATGCCATTGCCAAATTGTCGAACTGTGCCATTGCCAAATTGTCGAACTGTTGAGCTGTTAAGTTCAACTACATGGTGAAGCGTGACATGAAAACTGTTAGACGTGATATAAAACTACAGTACATGACATAAGTTGTTGAGTATGATACATAGTTGCAATGGGTGATTTAAATTTGTTGGACATGACAAAAAATTGTTGAAAATAATATAAAGTTGTTGGTTATGACTTAACATTATGTACTTTTATATAATTTTTATATCACGAATAACAAGTGCCCTAGAGCTTATATAAGACCCTGCATCCTAAAAAAATTCAATAGTGTAATATATAAACTTAAAAAACATTTATTTCTTATTTAAAATTGGGCATTTCCATAAATAACACAATTGTTTTGTATTTACATATCTCACACCTAAACTTTCATATACTCACACATGGCACTCAAATTTTCATTTTCACATAAAAAATAACACTATTATTACTTTTTAAAAGTGAAGTATCTCCTTTCTTGCTTGGTTTTAAGGCTTCAAGTTTTTTCTTTTTCAATTTTAAAATTTTGGTTTTGGGTTTTTTAATTCTTTAAAAATTATGCGCTGTGCATGGAATTTCCCATTTAAAATTTATTCAAAATCATAAGCTATTTGAGGTGATTTGAATTGTTGGATAAAATCACTCCCATTCAATGTGAATTAAATGGCTCAGATGTGATGATTGTATTGTATGCAATGTATGTATGGGATCATTTACATAATTTTTATGTATTTATAAATCTCACACCTAAACTTTCATATTTACTTACAAAACACTCAAATCCTTAATATCACATCAAAAATAATATCATTTTTTATTTTTTAAAATGTAAAATATATTTTATTTAAACACCAAAATGCATATATATATATGTAAATTTCACTAAAGAAATTAGAGTTGTTGCAAAATTCTATATAATAAAGGAAGGGTAGCCTCACGTAGCTCGCAGACTGTGACGGGTCACCCACTCCCAAGTATAAGAAGCACTGCTCTCTTAAAAAAATGTAGCGTCCATTGTCTGTTATTTTGTACTTAGTTTAGAACCTCGCAGTCAGCCTGAAGATTCGTCAATAATCTTCATATTGTGATAAGATAATTAATCTAATTGCATCGGATAATCTTGTAATTAGAACAGGCATGCAGCGTAATTTGATTTTTATTTGACCGTATTAGTTTATGCAAATTGTGTCAAATCGACGTAGGCTACTTGCTGCTGAAGGAAATGATTAATCCTGATTGCTTTCAGTTTAATTAAATAATCAGAGCTTTGCCAAAAATCTAAAAATGCAAAATTTATCAACAATAATAATAATAAAAGGAGTTAATTTTCTGATTTCAGTGAACTAAAGGGGCTAAACTCAATAAATTTTGTAAATATGGATTTAATAAATGTTAGGGTGAATAGGTTGAGAAATTCTTTAGGTTGATATATGTTAAATCCGTTTAATTATGTTTAATTTGTTTTGCAATTTTTTTTTATTGGAATTGAAATCTGTTCATTTAATTTGTTTTAGTTTATTTTTAGTGTTAATTGTTATAATTTGTGATTAATGATCAAAACTAAGTCAGTGATGTCAAAGTTGGTCCCGCCCGAGTTTGATAAAACACGGATCAAGTTTTTAAAGCACATTTAGAGATTTTAGATCATTACTTGGATAATCAAATGAATTCTAAATTTGATATGTTGGTATTTAAATTGAGAGTTTCTGCACTAGGAATCTAACAAGTCGAAGCTTTCTTAATTTTGAGGTTAGTAAGACCTTCAAATCATTAAAAGAAACTCTATAATAAAGAGGGATCAATATGAGTCACCCAATTATGTGGTTACATAAGTTATTTTTCAAATGACCAAAATATCCCTCTATTAAGGGATATAAATATAGCCCTTCTTTTAACTTGAGGAGCAAAGGGGTTTATTTTAGTGATGTTCTGTTATATAGAAGAATTAGTGATAACTTTCGGCCTCTGTAGCCGTCGACTATTTTCGATCATCGCTTGCCGGCCGCCATCGACTCCTGTCGATTATCCCCTGCTCACTGTCATCGACAAACACTGTTGTGTAATGAAATATCTTGAATACTGTGCAACGAAGTATCTCAAATATGAGGCAACAAAATATCTCAAATATGGGGTAATGACATACTTCGATTAAGGTGTAATGAAGAATCTCAAGTACAAGGCAATAAAATATATTGAAAATTGTGTAATAGAGTATCCTGAATATGGGGTAACAAAGTATTCAAAATATTGTGCAATGAAGTATCTCGAAATATGAGATAATAGAGTATCCAAAATATGTTTCGAATACGGAGTATCCTGAACACAACGTATTGAAGATATGATAATAATTCCCAACAACAACTGCTTAAGATAATTGTATTCATAATCCAACAACTTTCTTTGGACTTCTAAAATATTCTTCTAAAGTATACTCACTAGTGATGCTGCTAGTGTAAAGTAGTAAACATAAGTGAAAGGCTGTAGTCATCAACCGTTGTAACATCAACTACGAAGGCCTTTTTGGAAAACTGATCCTCCGCAATGTCCCACTATGTCCTATGTTATCAATTACTATTATAACTTCTTAGTACAACCTACATAATCAACAACTATCATTACAACTTTCCACCACATCCTCAGTCACCAACTAACACACTCGCAATGACCTACTATGGGCTATGTGACCAATTATTAGTGTAACTTCCCACTATGGCCTTTATGGCTAATTACTGTCATTATAACATTCTACTACAATCTCTGTGGTCAACTAAAACTTTTACAGCGATTGACTATGACCTATGTAGCCAGATACCGTTGTAATTTCCCATTACAGTTTAGCTGGAAATGCGATGTCATTACAACCTCTCTCTATGGCTTCTGTGATCAACTGATGCTCTTGTAGTTACCAACTGTGAATTATGTAGAGAACTTACTATATTACAATTACCAACCTTAACATATGTGGTCAATTACTAATACATATTTTCATAATAACTTATATGAACAATTCACACTTTTGCAGCTAGCAATTACGACTTATGTGACTAGTAACTATTGTAGCTTTCCACTATGATCTCTATAACCAACTATTACTTTTACAGCCACCAACAATGCTCTATGTGGCCAACTACTGCATAAACAAATCACAGACTATGTGACCAAGTACGACTTTGTGGTAAAACTACTACTGCAACTACTAACCACGACCTATATGACCAACAACAACATATGAAGCTAACTGCTTCTACAGCTTCCAATTATAACATATCTAACTAACTACTACAATAACCTCCAATTACGACATATATGACCAATTACGACTTATGTGACTAATAGCTACTACAACTTCCAACTATGAACTATATGACCAACATACGTTAACGTAGTCAATGACTACAGTCTTTGTGACTAACTGTTGCCTCTATAATAATCAATTAAGACCTTTGCGACCAATTATTTCAATTATTGTCAAGAATTGTATTTATTGTAGACCAATTACGACTATTAAATTTGGATAACCATTATACATGTATGATTATCAACATTGCAATTCCATATTCTTAAATTTAGGAGAAGAGTAAACATATGTACTTATAATAATATAGTGGATTACTTTGGTTGGCTGGGTCAGGTCACGTGATTTTTTTACATTCCTAGAGCTTTTTCATGTAAAAAATCTTGGTGTCTTTTCTAGCTACTTTTTCATTTATTTATGTGTGTTAGATGTTTGTGCAATACTAAAACATTAAATTATCACTCTACCGCCGCAAATTTTTTGACACACAAAAATCGAAATAACAAAATATTTTAATAAGTATAACTAATCAACAATTGGTTGATTTTTAATTGGTTATTTAATAATATAAATTAATCATTAATTATGATTGCACCAAGATAATTAATTAGTATTAGTATGTAATATTTATAAATTGATCTATAATTTATTATTTACATTGTTCAACAATCATTAATTAGAATTTATTAAAGATAATTAATCATTGATTAAAAGTTCAAATATTTAATTAAGCATACAAATAGCTCTTTTAATCAGATTAAATCATAAATAATTTATTTATTTAACTTATTATCTTATCAATCAGTTAACTTTATTATTAATTTAATTAATTTTTACTAAACTCTCCTTCTCCCTCCCACTTCTATCTTCTGGCATTCTGGAAACATTCATCAGCGAAATAAGAAAAAAATCATATAATTATTTATTTAATAATATAATATATATATATTTATATCTAAGTTTAAATTATAACAACTCGTTTGATAATGTAGTTTTGTGTGTTCTTTTGCATAGATTTGGTCTAGGTTCGAATCTAACGCTCTACATCTATTTTTTCTAATTAATTTTAACGAGTTAATTTCGAGCTAAATATGAACAAGAATATCTAAATCGAGCCGAACATGAAGACACTATTCAAGAGCTAATTTTGAACATGAGCAATTTCGAACTAGCTGAACACGAGCCAAGCCTAAGCTCACTCAAGCTCGGCTCGTTTACAGCCTTAATCATAGGTATCAATTGGTATCAACAATGGACGTTAGTAGGCGACACTTCACATTGAAAGTTTATGTTGAGCATTGGCAATTAGCATATGTGGGCATTGGTGTTTGACATTAGGGAGCATTTAGGGTTGACGATAGTGGGTGTAAGAGGTTACTTTCAATAGAATTCAATAACAAAAAATGGTTAGTATTCACAATGGACATTGATGATTGACAATAATGGGTGATAACCATTATTAGTGATGATTGACATTGGGTGCCATGTGTGGTTTATGGAGTTCTAAATCTCTTTCAGCTTCATGATTTTCATTTTTTTTATTCCTTTTGATTTTTTTTTTTGGGTCATGCCAATGTATTTATGAAAATGGATGTGGTCCTCTCATCGAAGATGGCTTTGGATGGATTTGGCTTGGTCGACTTGATTATGTCGACCAACTGTTTTAATTCAAGTGTCGACAGTCGATCCCTAGGTGGGAAACTCCAGTAAACATGATAAGACTGGGCCCTCGGTTGAGGGTGAATCAATGTAATTTGATATGTAGATCACATATTAACCAAAGAATCCTTCATGATGCTTTTGGAGTATATCGTGGTCGATTCTCAAGCTCCTGACGAAGAGTATCAGAGATGTCAGTGATATGCACGTAGAATGTGCTTGTTTATCATCTTTACTATGTCTTTTTATATGTTTTTGAAATGTATTTTGGATAAAATGCGGTTAGCGGGTGTAAAGAGCAAGTTAGAAATCAAACCGAGGAAAAAGGATCATAGAGTGTTCTAGCGCCTTGGTGCTAGGACCTGGTGCCTAGATGTCAGAATAAGTCGCTTGGAGTGCACGGCCCCAAGAGCTTGGGAACCCAGCGTTGTATTTGTAGTGTCAGGGCGCTGAACCTAGAGCGATGGGGCCCTTTCTTGTGGCGCTTAGGTGCCTAAATTGAGGAAGATTTTCTGAGAGTAAGGTAACCCAGCACTAGATTTGTGGCATTGGGAGCCAGAAGTGCAATGCTTAGGCACCACGACACAGCACCTAGGCGTCGTAAAAGAGCAAATTGTAGCGACCCAACACCACCTTTGGGCACCTGGGCGCCGGTACCTGAAGTTTGACGGTTTGGATAGTTCAAATTATGGTTTGTTTTGAGAAGATATAAATTGGAAAGAAATGAAAATTTAAGTTTTTTTTCTTTATTTTTCTTCTATTAAAATTTCTTGAGGGAGGAACAAGAAGGGAGAAGGCTAGAAGAAGTTCAACTAAGAGAGGAGAAGTGAGATTTGAGAGCTTAAGAGACTTGTGCTTCTAACTTCGTCTTCCTTCAATTGTGAAGAAAGGGAGATATGTTTTCTGGAGTTTTACTTTTTGGATTGTATTATTCTACTATTAAGCCTTATGTTTTTAATTTCTCTTTCAATCAAATGAGTTTATTGATCTGTTCAGACATGAGCAGTGAGTAATTCATTAATTCTCCCTTTGGACGCGGAAGTAAGATTGATGAATGTGAAAGTTTTTGTGTGGTTTTGAGCATAAACATTTTTTGTGATGATTACATTTCTGAACTATTTCGGCCATTTGATTTGTTAGATTTTATTGTGAATAATGAATCTCGAAAAAGATCATAATATAATCAACTAAGTTAATTACATTATTCTATGAGAATAAGGATATATCTAAACATAATGGGAATAGGGCAATCCAAACATAATAGGAGGATGATATGAATGAGATAGTAAGTGGATTTATGGAAGGAAGTCTCATTACCAGCTAAACTTCCGTATACTACCGAAAGGAGGTAAAGAAGAGTTGTGCTCTTGTTTATCACTTTGATTTTTTTTAAATTACTTTCACATTTGAATGTCTTATTTGAACCATTTCAGGGGAAAAATTTTAAGCAGTCAAACCCTTCAGCTTCTCTATTGTTAACTTAGAATTACTGCTAATTTAGAATTATTGTGAGGACTTTGATTAAACCCAAAATTTCAGTCTTAGGCTAAAAATTGTAGACTATAACTTTTTCTGCATTGAGTTCACCTCATTTTCTGTGGGATCAACAACCGGTCTCAAACACTTACTATTGATACGCCACATATACTTACGTAGTGTTTCGTAGCACTTGGTGTGTGTCAGTCATTGAGATGTTTGGTGGTTATTTCCCTTGAGTTGGATTGAAAGCTTGAGTTGGACTGATGCCTTCTTTCGACACGTTTGATCACGGTCTTCGGTTCGGACGATCTGTGTCCAGTCAACTTCGGACTCTGGTTTATGAGAGTTGCACTTGGTCAAGAAAGTCCTTTGATCTCCCGCTAATGGGCCTTGTAGTCTCCCGCCGGCGAGTCCCCTGCTCCTCTATCGATGAGCCTTCTTGGTTGTATACCTTCTTCTCTTAGTCTGTCAATTCTCCTTAAGATTCATGTTAATACATTTTTTATGTACACCGGGCAAGTTCCTCTGATTTAGTCAAGTGATAATGTTTCACAGAGAAGTCCAGTAGAGTAGGGTGATTCATTTTGAAATAGGTGAGTCCTATTGAGCAAGGGCCAGTCTTCCTAAACATTGGGTGAGTGTTCTTGAGCTCTAAACGGCTGTTCTCCCTATTTTAAGCGTGTTTTATGTTGCCATTACAATGTACATTTTCTAATGCATAAAATTTTTTTAACTCTTTTTTTCAAATGATCAAAACTTACATGTTTTGTGTAACATTTTGTAGAAAAGTATTCTAATTGCAACAATTTTATACCTTTATAGCCATTTTTTAACTTATTATGAATGACTGAGAATAGATTCAATTTTCTATATATATATATAACATTTCAATTCTGTTTGACTCAATTTTAACAAAAGTTTGATCAGTTCAATCTTCAAGATTTTGAAATTCAATTTAATTCAGTTGGATGAACTTGTAAACCGTTCCATCCAATAGACTGATTACATGCCCCCAGATTAAGATATTTACAATCATTTTAATATTATTTCTAAAGCTATTATTTAGCTTAGCCATTAATCCATGCTATAAAGTTATAAAAAATATTATATTTGACTTAATTATTTTCTTAAAATATTTTTGCTATTGTTAAAGATGATTGCCAATTTAAGTTGCCCCTATGAAATAAAGACATTGAAGTGAGGGAATGTAACTGAGCCAAGTCGGCTTGTGAGCCAACTCGAGCTTTACTCGAAAAATGACTCGTGAACTGACAAACAAAGCTCGAGCATGTCTTGTCTCGACTCGTTAGCCTATGAACCGGCCAGTTTAAAAAAAAATTATTTAAAAATATATTTAAAATACATTAAAAATAAATATTTTTTTGAATTATTAAAAAATATTGAAAAAACTATTTTGCATTTTATATCAAGTGATATCTTATTAATTATCTCATTACTGCTTATTATATTAGTTATTTCATTATAACACTTTTTTATATATATATATATATATATATATATATATATATATATATATATATATATATATATATATATATATATATATATATATATATATATAATCTCTTTCATGCTAAATAAATTGGATCGTGAGCTGACTTAAATTCGTATAATTAAAGCCGGGCTCGTATAATTAAAGCAAGTTCAAGCTCAAATTCAATTAATTAATCAAGCCCAAGCTGAAATCGAGGGTGACGCGAGCTCGACTCGACCCGTTTATACCCTTTGAGACAAGAATATAAGGAATGGAAGAAGAGATGTTCCTAAAACCCTATATTAATAGCAGCGGGGTAAATGTGTTTTATGAATGAACTCAAGATATCCTTTTGACTAATTTACAAAGATAAAAATTTTCTCTCTCAAAACATGCCAAAGAGGAGCTAATGCTAGATAATAGGTTTCCAAATTCCAATCATTCAAATTGATACGTCATCAACAAATTTTATCATCAGACACGAATCTCGAGATATGACAAAGAACTCATGACAATCTTTTAATCAAAAGGCATTCAAACTTTAATTCAAAGTCAACTGAGCTCTAATTTAAGCAAACTTATAGTCAAACTGACCGGCTTGACGAGACAGACCCATTGGTATCAAAATTGGTCAAATTTGACTCAAATCAAGCTCAGAAGAAGCTATTAAACAACTTTTGAAAGTTTTCTGACACATTTAGAAGTTCAAATGGACGTTGAATCCAACGAGTTTATAGTCAATCTGAGCGTCTCGACAAAACGAATCCAATGAGCTCAAGATTGCTCAATTTCGACATCGTTAAGACTCTCAAATGTTCATCAAACGCAACCCGATTCAGGGATTCTCTTCAGACTGTCTGATCAAATTGGTTCATATTCATGCATTAATTGCACCATAAATTCTATAAATAGAACGTCATCCCTCTCATGAGAAAGGGAGGACAACTTGAGGATTAAGGAAGAATTTAAAGCTTTGAAAAGGAGTTGAAGTCCAACACCACGAATACTCTCGTCGAGCACCACCAACCTCTATCAACCCCCACTTGCCAGCCGTCGTCGATCACCATCGATTGCTGCCCATTCCTTGCAACAAGTTCATATGCATGTTGATGTTGTAATTCAAATGAATTTGTAACATGTTTCCGTCTGTGGGATATGTAGTCTCCGCAATCATCAACTTACAGTAGATTTTTAAAATTGAACCATGTCCCGTGGTTTTTTCCCTATACGGGTTTTCCACGTAAAAAACTTCTGATATCACTACTGATTGATTTTTTTGTATGAGTGCATGAGTGTGTGCAATCATCAACTTAGAGTACATTCATAATCCCAGTAATTCAAAATGAATTGAATTTGTGAACTAAAAAACTGAAAGTCTAACTGGCCATAAATTTGCATATTCATCTGTTAATATATGAGGATAATAAACTGTTTTTTTTTAATCTGTTTTGGTTTAAAATTTTGAATAAAAATTATTTTAGAATATTTTGATATAAACTGTATCAAATCAAGTTTAAAAATCATTGATTTATTTTGAGCTATGCGCAAAAATATATACAAACATAAACATATTTTTTTTTCAAAAAATTAAATAATACTTTCTTATAACCAATACATTTTAATAAATTAAAATCGTAAAAATAAATTTTTACCGTTGAAATTATTAAACCCCATATAAGCTATTGCTGGGCCGAAAGCCCAGCCTGGGTCATTAGTCGAACCGTCAAATACGTTCCGATGTAATGAAAAACGAAGTGGACAATTGGGTTAATGTTTCTGATCACTTGGAAAATAACTCTTTCCAATTTTCTTTTATTTGAGAAAGATTTATTTATATATAATAAGATTTATCAAAGGAATGTAAATTTCAGCTTTTTTTAAATTAAAAAAATTGCATATATATATGATTCCTGAAAATTATAATTTTTTTGAAAAAAAAAAATTTATTGTAAAGTAGTTGAGGCTAAGATTAGTATTTCTTTTCATGATTTCTTGCTTTGATTTTTAGTATTTGAGCTAGCAAGAGCAAGCAACAAAACTTTGTTGTAAACGGTTACACGGACTATACTGACATTGACCACAGTCTCTTATTAACTCATTGTAAATAACTTTTCCTCAAATTTTTCTTGCTTCACAGCTATTATATCATAATCATATTTTCATTTACAAACCATTTTCTATACAATAATTAGCTTATCCACTGAAGAAAAGCTCTACTATCTCGATCAATCAATATAAATATATAACCTAAATGACTTGGGCTGACCATCTAAACAATTTCATATTCATTTTCAGTAATCCCTTCTTACTTCTCTTGATTTTGCCTTCTATGATACATGTAGTGCAACAAGGAGACATCATTTATCTTCTCTGTGAAGCAGACCCTATCCTATAATCTCTAGGACAACATACTCCACATAGTAATATAATTCATAAACTGAATGTCACATGAACCAAATCATTTGCACTCCCCATATGAACTATTTAATGATCTTATGAACTCTGATCAACCAACTCACAGGGTTCAAGAAACTCACCTTTTGGTCCATCACTTTTATTAACCCCCACTCCCAACTCCACTGGACGACAACATCCCAAACAACGACAATAATCAAACCACAAAGAAAAAATTTTCTCAACTTCATCTTAATTTACTAACAATTACCTACATAGTCATTTCCTTCAAAATTAGCCAAGTATGCTTAGCATGTCCATGCACCCCTCAACAATCACTTCCAACTTCTTAAATGAGATTCCTTACCTTCTAATCACGCTTTGTGAGCTCGCACTTCATTCTTACTCCGATTCTGTCTGGGGTTGAAAATCTCAAGGCCGCAAGTATGTCATAATTTATTGCTCTTACCTAGGCAATATTATAGCCCCTTGAAATGTTAAGAAATAGAAAATGGTTGCTCGTTCATTCGTGAAGGCTTAATATTTGACCACTTTCAGTCTCAATCACTAACAATACTTGGCTCAAGCATTTACTTTATGGTCCTCAAATTCTTCTCTCTCAGCTCAACTCTCTTCATAGCAATAATTTATAGGTCATGGTTGTCACGAACAATTAAATATGTCATGTAAAAACAAAATATATTAACACAGATTATCATCTCAGTTGAAATCTCATCCTCCCTAAGACTATTTATATTATATGGTAGCATTAGAAGGGTTTAATTTATATTACGCCTATAAAAATTATATTTGGGTTTTTACGGTCTAAAATATAATAAATTGTAGGGGCGGAATCATCATAAAAAACAAAGGTAAAATCATCAAATATCTAAATTTTTATTTTAAGTATTTGGTTAAAAAAAAAAAAAACAAAGTTACCACATTGCCTAAATTATAATAAAAATAGCACTCAAAATATTACTATTTATAAATACGGCTCGATGTCTTGATCGTGGCACGCGTAAAACCCCAACCCACGTGTTTCATTTAGATCAGATCTCAATGTTCTGATCATGGCATGCGTAAATACATCAGTTTCATAGTTCAAAAAATATTATATAGATGCTAGATTATGTAAATAGCAATATTTCGAGTGTTATGCATGTAATTATCCCCAAAACTAATTATGAATTCAAATAATTCACACATAAAAATTATTATTGGATACCACATGTAATAATTTTTCCAAAAAAGGCTTATGGAACCGGCTTCCTAAATTTGGCTCTTGTAGCAGTACCAGACCAGCAGCAGAACACTCCATTTCTCCTATTTCATATAATTCATTTAAGGCATTTTTTAAAGAAAAAAAAATTGGGGATTTACATGCATACCACTTAATCCTTCTGTTTTTACATATCTAACACTTAAACTTTATTTTCTCTAATAGAAATAATTATTAATTAAATGTATGTTCATAAACTTCACCTGCCCTTATAATAGTGAGAGAAATTGATTTGACTTGTATTAATGTTAGGGAAGTGACAATCACTCAACGACAACAACGATGGAAGATTGACGATTGAGGTTGTGTTGCGGAGATTTGGAGTCATTGTCGGGGCGGGTGACCGCTGGGCAATAGAAGTAGAAGCAATCAGATGGTGACAATCTAACGATGACAATTAGATAATATGGGTCTAATGGAGCCCATGGAGTCAGGTGGGCACCGTTGGCTTGATGACAACTGCGACAAGGCAGCCACAGTGATTTGTTGATAGTAGGTACCAAGAGATGGTGACCTATGGTTAAGCAGTGTTGGCTGTGTGATGTTGATATGACAGTGACAATAACTGGGAGATGGTGATCAGACAACGACGATAGTAGCGACAATAGTGCCTTTGTTAGGTCATGGTGGCCAGAAACACTTCATTTGACCATAAATATGAGTATGAAAATTTTTAATTTTGATTTGGAAGCTTCTAATCCCAATGTGTATCAAAATTAGTGCTTGATTAAGAGATTTTTTAGGGACATATCTAGAGAGGCTCTAAATAAATGAACATCAATAAATCCTTCTCTAACCAAATACCGAGTCAGTCATATAGTCTATTTAGTTACAAAAAATATTCTCATATATGAATAATATATAACAGTTTATTTTTCAGATATTTTTATGAGAACAAGCCCCATAAATATGAAAGATACGAGCTTCAAAATATGGTCTAGTGGTGGTTGCGTCAGTCAGCCACTAGTGGTTTGAACACAATTGTGATAACAACCAATCAACAATAGCAGGTGCAACGGTGTTAGCCACATCAATGTGGTCTGGTGGCTGTTAGGCGACACTGGTTTGACAATAGTGTGGACACAAAGATACTGAATAGATAAAGGCCATAATGTTATGGTAATGGCAGTGACTTCTTGGGCATCGACAGAGCTATAATGGTCCAACGAAAATGGTTTTGGTAAAGCAGTGACGGTGGTTTGATAGTGACAACAACTGAAAGATGGTGTTCTGGTAATCATGATAGTGGGTCCAGCAGTGACCTTTGTTAAGTGATGGTGGACCGATGTCTGCGACGGGGGTTTGATAGCTTTGGCTAGGCAATATTGGTTTGATGGTAGTGGTGTTCAAGCGATGGTGATGGCAACAATAACTCTGGTTGAGCGACGGTGGTTTGACAACGACAGTGTACATTGAAAGTTATGGTGATATCGCGAAGATAGTAGTGGTCTATTTATAAATTATGGAAGTGACGTCCTTCGTAAATATTTCATGAATATGTACTGCTACATTGAACCGCCCAAAATGATTCATTCGATCGGATGTAATTGTATGAGTATTTGAATCTCTTAATGTTGTTAGAATTAAGTAATCTTAAGCTCATTAGGTTCATCTCATTGAGGCTCTCAATTCAATTACAAGTTTATCAAATTTGAAGATCATCTAATCTCCTAAAATATATTCTAAAGCTTCTCATAATTGTTTAAGTGTGCTATTTGGGCCCACTTGGACTTGGATTAAGATAATTTTTTATTTTATTTATATTGTCTCACGAAGACATTTCGTTTGTTCTAGAATTTGAGTGAGAAAATTTTATGTCGTCTCTCTTAGACATTTCATTTGTTCATGAATTTATGTTGTCTCCCGAGCTTGTTCAAACCTACTGACCCAACATAGATTTCTACTTAGGTGGTTGTCTAGTGCCTTTAGGTTGTTGGAAGGCTCTCGACCCAAACTGGTGTAAGTCCTTTTGTGAAGAGTGTTTTCATCTTAGTAGCATAACCCCTTCTTTTCTTTCTTTCAAATGTCATATACGCCACTTCGACAGATATAAGTCTCACCTCTTGAAACCCCACCTACAGTCATAGGATAAAGTTTCATTCCTTTGACTATAGAGTTACCGAGGTCTCCGTGGACAACACAATTCACGGATTGCTAACCGATGATCTTTGGACATGTTGGGTCGACTACCTTCACGACTAGGTAGACTTAAAAGTTTTATTTGCTTGGGATAGCGTGTTTGTGGTACCCCGACTTGTCTACCTCTACCTCCTAGGATTACTCCACCCTTCCTCTTGCTTGGCCCATTTGAGTCTTGTTGCTCCTTTGACTTCATTGATATCATCTTGACGTCCCGATTACCGATGAGCTGCCGCCGTTTGGGTGTTAGATTTGTCAATACATAAGAATTGTGTGGTACACAAGTCAAGAAAAAAGTTATAAGCCCTCCCTTCTTATTTCCGATTAAGGACTCGTTAGGGGTGGTTTTGTTGCGGGCACTGCGCTAGTTGGTGTTCGTTAATTTTGTCGGAGCATTTTTCGCACCACAATATGTTATAGCATCATTTTAACGATGTTATTGTTCAAGAGAATCCGCATTTTGCTAACTGTTAATTACTCTAATACCCTAGTTTTTTTTTTTAATTTTCGAGCTACTATATGCGCCCTAACTCCTCATTTTCGAGAGACTATCTATGCTCGAAGCTGAGGGATAAGGTGACTGGAAGTGTTTTTATTCATGTAAAAACGAGGATCAGCCTATATTTCTTCAATTTCTATGAGTATATTTTTAATGGTCTTCATTTTCGAGCGGATTCAACCTTTCCTGTTGGTTTTTCCAAGCATTCATTTGTTTTCGTTGTTGTGAACTTTGCTTCCTAGGGGATTCTTTCTTGTAGAACTTGTTCCTCAATGAGTTTGTTTTATTGTCATATCTGTGAAACCCTTTTTCAGTTGAATTCCTCCTAATCCTTTCTATGGGTTTGTTCTTTCACAGTAATTGTGGATTTATATATATATATATATATATGGCAACAGATTAAGCATATTACTGCATCACCTCATAATGACTAAAATTATTGATTCTACTTGTAAAGTTTAACAGACAATGAATTTCAATCTTTTGATTCCTTACATTTTTGTCCAAAAAAAGTGTTCAAAATTATGAATATAAAATTTGCAATTTTATCCCAAATCTACTTTTATATTCTTCCATGAACCTTGGAAAAAGTTGCAAGACATTTTCTCCAACGCAGAGGACACCACAGAATGCATTTTTCATATATTAATCTTTTAACATATTTTAATTCAAGAAAAGAGCTCTTTGTCAACACTAAATAAAAATATTAGTAAGACCAAGTCCACAAAGAATATTCATCAAAGCAAAAGTCAACAAAATATATATTTTAAATTTCCTTAAAAATTAGCAGTTTTTTTTTAATTATTAATGAAAACAGCTCTTTGATAGCTCTTCTCATCAAAAGGCCGCTAATTTATTTATTTATGTTTTCTATGATAAGGAGTTTGGTTTCATTCAATCAAATGAAGTGATAAGCATGAGACCAATTCCAACTCCAACGCATCATCCTTATCTGTAATTGGGCAACACAGAAAACAGCAGCCAAAACAAGCTGTAATTGAAAATTACTTGCTTAATACAATATTAGCGGCAATTTATATGCTGTTTTTTGTTTTTAGAACTCATAGCCAGCATTTCTTATGTAATGAGAATAATATGGGAGTTCCACGTATCATGTATAAGTCCAAAGTTTAAAGCTGTACATCCAGCCCAGATTTCTTTTAGAAATTTACATAAGCTGTACATAATTCTTATGTATTTACATATTTCACACCTAAACTTTCTTATTTCCATGCATAGCACTTGGGTCCTTTAAACTGAAATGGCAATAATGCTATTTTTTATGTGCACTGTGTGTAAAAATGAAAATCTAGTTTGATATATGTAAATACATAAAAATTGAGTGCTATGTATGTAAATGCCCACTTTTTTTGGGGGAGTTGAACTGTTAACCCAGCACCTTGGAAATCTTCATTTTATTTTCAACCAATGTGCTATGAGTTCAAGAATCATTTTTATTAATGTTACTGCATTTCTTTGAAAGCCTGAATAAGTGAACAGTCTAGAGCTATCTTTCTATGTCAACTAAAGAACATGGTTCTTGTGATCTTTTGATCCATCTCATCCCTTTTCACCCATAAAAATAGAAAAACGAACATGATGATACATGAAAGTTTGACAAGAAGGCCACAAAAAAAATACTTGCTCCTATGGGTGTAATTGAGCTGGCCCCAACTCGGCTTGATAACTGGCTCTTGGATTGGGCTCAATGAGTTAACAAGCAAAGCTCAAATAAGTCTTGTCTGGACTTGTTAGCTCGTGAGCAGACTCGTTTTGAAAATAACTGATATACGATATACTCAAAAATGTTAAAATCAAACAATAGATCTTTTAAATTATTAAAAATGTTCAAAAATGTGGTATTTTACATTTTATATCAAGTGGTTTTTTTATTAATTATCTACTAAATATTCATTTTATTTGTCATTTTATTAAAACATTAGCTTGAATTAAAATCATTTTCACTATTTCATAATAAACAATCCGACTCACATTGTAGAATTAAGCTTGAGTTCGATTAGTTAATCAAGCTTGAGTTCAAACCCAAGCTCAAGCTGAGGGTGACCCGACGCGTTTACATCCCTACCAGCTACTCACCTTTCCTCTGCATCACTAACCATCTTTCAGTGTTAGGCAATTAATCTCAAATAAATTTGGCACATAAATTCTCCAGGTTTCTCAAATTTTTAAGCTGCCCAATTGTCAATCTCAGCCTTACAGAATAACCACTTCATTTCCACAAAAATAACAAAAACTCAATTTTATACAAAAAAAAAACGGCATAAAAAGTCAGACATTAGCGCTGTTTTGACCTAAAAATCATTTCCTACATGCCAAGTGGAAGAAGTTCAGTCTAAGGCCAAAACTGATCAATCCCCAAACAAAACAGCGGCCATCAAAACAAGAAGGGAGGAGCATTAACTTATCATCTCTAATCCGACAAAAAAGCCAGAGTTTTTAGGATAAAATAAGCATAAATTCGTTATTTAAGTAATCTGAGCTAGACTGATAAACATGCTCAGCTATGCATGTTGAAAGAATCTGCTTTACAAAGGGGACGGCAAAAACATCACATCAACTTGCCAATAACAACTCATAGATGTCCCATAGAGAGATAAAAAAGAAAAATAAATCTACAAAACTTATCATATAATATAATAAGCTGTAAACATATACATTATTTAAAAGAAAAAATGCTGAAAACAACATAAAGTTACTGCTTATCCACAGAACTCATAAAAAGCTGAATTTTTCAACAAATTACAGTTCAAATTTTGAATTTGTCAACCATTCACAGTTCATTTGATAATAAGAAGACTTGAGAAATATAGCACCAACTTATCCAATAAATATAAGTGGGAGAAAGCTAATATTACAAGGCAAGAAAACTATAGGTACAAGACAACTAAGCAAAGAGAAGGTTGCTAATAAAAGACAACTCATCTTACTGCGCATATCCACTTATAAAAAGGATGAATTGAAAATAAAATACATACATTTCTTCTTCAGAACAATATGGGATGGCCTTCTGCTCCAAATCCATGTAAAAATAAAACCAAATATTCAGCACAACATATACCGCTCACTTCAAGAGCTTCTTTTGATGATAAATGGTTAATAAATGAGAGAAATTTGACCACTGGAACCAGAATTACAGGCATGAATCAAAATATTATCAAGTCAACATAAGATCATTGGTTCCCAAATGAGGAGGGCGCATGGACACATGAACTTCATGTTCTTCCGGCCCAACACGAAGCTTAGGAACCATAATCTCAAGAATTGTTCCAGTTTCATCATAGTAAGCTTCAATATTAGCATCCTCTGGAATACGAGTTGGTAGGGGAATTTCTCTTACAAACTCCCCAGGAGGACAATGTTCAGCACAAGAATCCGCCAGCTTAAAGGTTCTATCGTGTCTCTTTAAATAAGGCATCCGTCCAGTACTGACACAAGATATCTTAACAATTCCATGGTTGAGACTATTCCTCCAACAAACCTTAACTCTGTGTTGATCAGAGAAGGACAAACTCAGCATTATAAGATAACCCTCCTCATCCTCATATATTGTTTTTGCAGCAGTAACTGGACCGTATACATGCTTCATCAAACCACTAAATTCATTGATCCAAGAGGGCTCCCCAGGGTGGATGTCCGTATCTTGAGACCTCTCTGAATAAGGATTAGAAGGAAAGCAGCAATCATCATCCATAGCCTGATGGAATAAATCCTTCTTGCGCTTGTTCGAATGTGGAGAAAGATCCATCAAATCATGATTCAATGGATCGGTTAATAGGTTCAAGTCAGAGCCACAAAGTGGTCTTCTTGGAGGGAGATTTATAGTGCTTTTCAGCGGAAGAGATCTCTCAAGCTCCAAATCCATGCTGGGAAGATTTCTCCAGGAACCGAAATCACTAGCCTCAACTGGTATTGTGAAATTAACATCCCTTCCGGTAAGCTCAAACCATTTCTTCTGATCCGCCTCTGAAACGCTAGTCAAATTGGGTAGCCTCACAACCTCAATCCCATGGATGCACTGTGGATTCGACAAACCCCGGTAATGCTTGCGTTGCATCCGGTGGGATCGGACGAAACCCCTGTCAACGCTGAAGGGGAATCGAGGTTCACCAGGACGACAGTGACCATTCATGTAGCTTCGTAGCTGCATCTTCCCCAGCGCATTCTCAGGCCTCTCCTTGAAAACCCACATGTACATATTCTCCATATCGTGCTGGACCAAGAAAACATCAAGTTTCAGATCAGATTTGTCAAAATCAAACAACCCATTGCCATCGTTGATGATCTTCGCCTTCAACTTGTTAGAAAGAATGGGTTTGAAGTAGAAGTTGAAAAAGAACCATGCTCCCCAAATGCTGTCCCCCCTCCTCAGGCACTTGCGGTTGCAGAGTTTTGGGAGATGAAGGACAGTAGCCTCGGTCTCGTAAATCTGGTGTCCGAGGCTAACGTCTAGGGTTTCTAAGGCATCCGAGCTCCAGAAAAGTGGAGGGGACCTATCAGCAGGGAGGGGAAGGTTGATGTCAGGCGCATGGCGGGCGTGAACTAGCTGTTTAAATGGTTGGATCAAGAGCTCACGCTCAGTGCTATCATTACTGCTATCATTGGAAGAACCCATGGCGTTTGCTCCGGCGCCTGTGGGCTCAATTGATAATACAGTGGACAGATGGTTGCTCTTCAAGGAAAGTGAAGGCAGAAGGGTATCACCCATCTCACTCTCTCTATCAAATCTCTAATTTTCCTCCCACCTCCCGACGCTGAACTGCTCTGCAACACGAACTAACTATCTCCCTGGTGGATTTATCAAATTTCCAACACAGAATATGAAGAGCATTCCCATAAGAACCCACAGGAATCCATCCCATAAATACCATCATCAACAAACAGTGAGCAATAAACAGGTCAAAGAAATCCAACCGACTTTTCACAAGAGAACAACAGAAACAACAAACAGATTAACAAGAATACAAATCTCCTCTGTGTGGAAACGATCAAACACAAAGATATAGAGCGAGGAAAGGGGGAGTAAGAAACGGGATAGGTGTCTGGCCCTCGGGAATGCCGGTATCAGAGAGGACAAACGATTTCCCAATCTACAGATCACAAGCCAGCCAACGATGGAGACACAAAGGGACGGAGAGATTTAGAAACCCTAACCCTAGTCGTAATCGTTGACAGTGGTTAAGAGATCTCAGATTAATTAATACCCTTTCGATCGGAACTAAGCAGAGGCTCAACCATCTGCTGCGTTCCCCCCTCGGCATCCGAAAGAGCGAGCGAGCGAGCGAGACTGGAGCAGGAAGCTCTAAGCCGTCTTTGATTGCATCTTATTTAAATTTCGATTTAACATTAAAAATGAATATTAAATTTGACAAATCATTTCTTTTTTTTTCTCAGTCAAATTTAATTTTCTCAAGTTTTTTTTTTCTCACAAATCATTTCTTTCAACGGTCCATTAAATTGAATTTTATCTTATTTTTATTTTTCTTTACTTATAATTTCTTTTCAAATATAATTTCAAATATGTTAAATCTAATTATGAGGTAAATTTATTCTTTTATCACTCGTCGAATATAAATTTAAATTTATTAGATTTGATAAAATCTATTTAACATAAATCAAAGTTGGAGACAATCACTTTTTAATGTAAATCTAGGTTGCAACTGAACACTGCCTAAGAGTCATCATTTGTTAGGTAATGACAAGGAATTCAACCGTCAAACTCTTTCTTTGTTTCTACTTTTTGGTGGTGTTTTGTTGGGTAATGTGGAAACCAGGTTCACCGTAATTTAATTAATTGTTGTTAATTAGTTTCCTAATCAATAATCTTACCTATCGCTCACTTACCACGTTTCACCTACCGCTCACCTACCTTCCACATATCGCTCTCATGGTTTCTATAAATAACTTATTTTGGCTTAAAGAAAAAGCCAAACAAAGCCACAATCCAAGCAAGAGCCAAACCAAAGTCCTCTAAGAGAGTAAGAGAGGAAGAGAGAGAGAGAATGAGAGAGAAGAAAATAGAGATTTTCTTGTAAACGTCGAGGGGCTCGACGGTGCAATTCTTTGAAGAAATAAAATCTTCTGCAACTCCATGGACGTAGGCAAATTTGTCGAACCACGTAAGTTTGTGTGTCGCTCTGGTGTTTTTTTTTCATGCAATTTTTCTCGTTCCATCTTTCACTTTATTGTCGTCGTTTTTCACAAAAACTAGTATTAGAGCTTTAGTTCAGAACTAAGGAAGAACGATGAGTAGAGACAAAGTGATAACATCGAGAATCGAGAAGTTCAATGACACAGATTTTTCTTACTGAATGATGCAAATAGATGATCACCTCTATGGGAAGAAACTTCATCTTCCGTTACTGGGAAAACAACAATAAAAGATGGACGAGGCTAAATGAAATCTGTTGGATCGACAGTTTCTGGGGGTTATACGATTAACCATGTTGAGATCGGTTGCCCACAATGTCATCAAGGAGAGGACTATTGCACATCTCATGACGGTTTTATCAGTTATGTATGAAAAGCCATCAGCGAATAATAAGGTATATTTGTTGAAAAAGTTATTCAACTTGAAGATGATAGAAGGTGTCTCTGTTGCTCAACACCTAAATGATTTAAATAATATCATAAATCAATTGTCGTCTGTTGAAATTGATTTTGATGATGAGATACGTGCGTTGATTTTGTTGGCTTCATTGCCAAATAGTTGTGAAGCTATGAGTATGACAGTTAGTAGTTCTGCAGGTAAATATAAGCTGAAATATGATGATATTCGTGATTTGATTTTGGCTGAGGAGGTGTGCAGGAAAGATTCTGGCGAGACTTTAGGTTCGAGTTCAACATTGATTGTTGATTTTAAGGGGAGAACATAGACAGAAAACTCAAACCGAGGAAGATCAAAACCAAAGTTTGGTCAGCAGACAACCTACTGGAATTGTGGTAAGACTGACCACATAAAAAGAAACTGTAGGAATCCTAAGAAGAAGGAGAATGATGACGCTAATGTTGTAACTGAAGAAATACATGATGCACTATTTCTGGCAGTTCACAATTTTGTTGATGACTAGATACTGAATTCAAGGGCTTCCTTTCATACTTCTTTCCGTCGGGAGTTAATGAGAAATTATGTTGCAGGTAACTTTGGGAAGGTATATCTAGTTGATGGAAAAGCTCTGGACATGGTAGGGATGAGAAATGTTGATATTGCACTCCCTAAAAAAAACAAATAAACTTTGCAAATGGTCAGACACCTTCTTGAGTTAAAGAAAAACGTCATCTCTGTTGGACAGCTCAATAATAATGATCATTCGGTAGTGTTATCAGATAACGTTTGGAAGGTTACCAAAGGAGCATTAATATTGGCTCATGGTAAGAAAACTGACACATTATATATGACTACAGTTTTACTCAGGCGAGGACACATGAGTCAGAGATGCATTATGGGGAAGCAGAAGAAGGTCAATTTCTTGAAAAGTGGTAGAGAGCCAAAGGCAAGAAAACCAGACCTTGTACAGAAAAATGATGGAAAACCACAGAGTTATGAAGAAATCTTGCAAGAAGAGAATTCGAGCAAGTGAGAGCTGGCCAAGAAGGAGGAGACAGATTCCCTGTTAGGGAATCAGACTTGGGAGATGACAGAACTTTCATCAAGGAAGAAGTCATTGCACAACAAGTGGGTGTACTGAGTGAAGACTGTGTTTGGTAGCAATAAGAGGTACAAGGCTGGACTTGTTGAAAGGGCTTTCAGCAGAGGCAAGATATTGCTCATGCAATGAGAGTTATAAGCAGATACAGAAGTAACTCAGGAAAGAGCTTGGTGGTACAATGCTACGTTGATGGTGATATTGCAACTGAGGGTGCTACTCGTGAGAAGCTGAAGTTATGCTCGACTTCAGCTGGTCTTCTTACATGAAGACATGGGGTTCGAGTTGCAGAGGTGGAGGATATCATTTTTTAGTAAAAGATTGGTACAACTAGTACATGATGCAGCGAGTAGGTGATACAGTCGTGTCCCAGTCTCCAAGTGGAAGAACTATTGGGTAATATGGAGACCCGATTCATCTCAATTTAATTAATTGTTGTTAATTAGCTTTCTAATTAAGAATCTCACCTACAACTCATCTACTTTCTCACTTACCGCTCGCATACCTCATCACACCTACCGCTCACCTAGCTCTCACCTACCGCTCTCATGATTTCTATAAATAGCCTCTTTTGGCTTAAAGGAAAAACCAAGCAAAGCTACAAGCCAAGCAACGGCCAAACCAAGTCCTCTAAGAGAGTAAGAGAGGAAGAGATAGAGAGATGAAGGGACAGAAGAAAATAAAGATTTTCTTGTAAACATCGAGGCGCTCGACGAAGTAATTTCTCGAAGAAATAAAATTCTTTGCAGCTCCGTGGACTTGGGCAAATTTGCTGAACCACGTAAATCTGTGTGCCGCTCTAGTGTTTTTCTGCGTGCAATTTTTCTCGTTACATTTTTCACTTTATTGTCATCGTTTTTCACAACATGTTTGGCTGCTACTTGAATTTACGTTAAACAGGATTTATCAATTCTGCCTCATAGGTGGATTTATCTAACCTTACGAGTGACGACAAAGACGACAAGCGACATCCCGCAAATCCACCTCACATGTGGATTTAATAAATCTGGATTTACCTTGTAAGATGGACGGGATACGAGAAATTTCAAATTAACAAATTGTTGAATTTAGTTTCTGTTTTTTTTTTATGTTTAGGGGGATTTAAATTAAATCTAATGCTATCAAACACCTCTTTCAAGTGCTCAACATTGCTTTCCAGGAATATTCTTTGATAAGCAGTGGATTAAAGCCAATCATTCTATATATATATATATAAACTCATTTGACCTTGTCTCCCCTCTCTCTCTCTCTTAATAAGAGAGTTTACACTTTATGATACTCTAATTCAATAATCTATTCATGTTGATTATTATAAGGGGAGCATTTAATTAGAATTATTTCAAAAAGTCAGAATAATATTTTTTTTAATCTTTATTTGCTAAATTGTTAAAAAAAAGTCAGCATTTGTTGCCAAATGGTGACTTTTAAAAAATTTGAGCCGCTTTCAAAAAATTGAAGAATATGTTGAGATTTATGCATATTCTATTTATTTTTATGTTAATTAATCATATGTAGTACTCAACTAAAAAGTTGATACCATCTAAATTTTGTTCACATTATTTGACCCAATGTTCACTTTATCCCAAGTTTAATTAAAATAGAAATATATATCGTGAATAATCTCAACTTTACCGAGGCTTAAAATTAATCTGAAATTAAACCAAATCGCGGAATAAAGAGATCATACCAATTCTATGAAAAATTGTAACACAAAATTAAAATAGATGCACAATCAAAGCAATCAGAAAAACATATGAATTTACGTGAAAAAACCTGAGAACTTGAAAAAACCACTGTCGCACCACCATAAATTTTCTCTATCAAATTTAGAAGTTTTTACAAAGAACGCACATAAGTTTTCTCTCTACACACAAAGAAAACAAGCAAGATTCGCTCCACAATCTTCCCTCTCCAATACGATGCAAAAAAATCACGTTGGATCACAAAAATCCACATTTTCGACACTTCTCACCATCACCGAGGTGCTCGACGAAGAATACAAAAGGAAGAAAAAACAAATCACAACTTTTTGTCGCTCGAAATTGACATTAAAGACATAAATCGTGAGACCAACCGCTCTTGCCACAAAGGAGCCTGGACTTGGCGCCTATGCGCCAAGCTCTTAGGAAACAAGCGTTTTAGTTGGTGTCGAAGCACCCAAAGGGAGGTACATAATTGCCCCATCCTCTGTCGTCCCCACCTTAAAGTGAGTGCGTATGCGACCAAAGTTGGCTCATAGGCGTCGGCTCATCTGTTCGAGCAGCGCCTAAGTGGGTGCTTAAGCACCCACAACCTGGCGCATATGCATCAAATGCCTTGTGCTTAGTCTCCACAACCCAACAATCTCTCACTTTGAGACTATCGCATCAACCACCAGTCCTCTGTATATGCTCCTCCATCTAAATCAACTCCATAGTCACGTACCTTGGTGTGGCTCACCACCGATCTCAACCTTTATGAAACCCAATTGAAGCCAAACATAGCTTAAGTTTCTCAATAGTCACAACCTTCGTCAATATATCTGCAGGATTCTCTGTTATGTCGATCTTTTTCTGCAATAACTACCCATCTTTTGGAAAAGATCAAATGAAATAATACATGAGCTGGATGTGTTTCGTCCTAACCTGAAAAGCAGCATTGTTAGTAACCTGAATCACACTCATACTGTCACTGCAGAGTTTTTCAATTTCTTGCTTCTTGCCCAATTCTGCCATGAAATTTTGTAGCCAAATCATCTCCTTGCTAATATCAATGATAGCATCATATTCTTCCTCTGTAGTTGAAAGTGCAACAACTTTCTACAACCTGGAAAGCCAACTCACCGTTGTGTTACCTAATATGAAGATATATTCTATCGTACTTCTTTTACTATCCACACCTTTTGTCAGATCTGAATCTACAAATTGATCCCTACACTTCTATAACATAGTTCTATGTTGATTATTCGTCTCAAACACTTGAGAATCCACTTTATAGCCTCCCAATGATGTCTGCCTAGATTGCTTATGTACATGTTGACCACTCCACTACATATGTAAATATTTGACCAGAGACAAATCATTGCATACATCAAACTTACAACTGCAAAAGCATACCGAGTTCTCTCCATTTGTGCTCATTCCACTTCAAAGCTAGGCGATAGGTCCTTTGATATTTTGAAATGACTACCTAAGGAAGTACTAATTAGTTTCACCTCACTCATGTTGAACCTCTATAGGATCTTCTCAACATACTCTGTCTGAAACAACTTAAGTGTCCTTGCACTGCTATCTCTGTTAATTCTCATCATGAGGATCTTCCTGGTTGGACCTAAATCCTTTATCGCGAACTCATTTAATAATTGTTTCTTCAAATCCATGATTCTCTTTATATCTTCCCTTAAAACCAGCATGTCATCTACATACAAAAGAAGCAAAATATAGCAGTTGTCAAAGTGTTTGATGAAGACTGGGGTCTGTCTTGCACTTCATGTACCCATTGTCTGACATAAACATTCAAACCTCTATACCACTGTCTCGAGGCATGCTTCAAGCCATAAAGGCTCTTCTTTAATCTGCAAATCAAATCTTATTTTCCTCATAACCTTGTAACCTTGTTGTTGCACCATATATAGCTTTTCCTCCATATTTCCATGTAAGAAAGTTGTTTTTATGTCTATCTGTTCCAAATATTTATCTTCCACTGCTACCATACTCGAAAAAACCTTGGTAGTAGTCATCTTTATCACTAGGATGAAGATCTCTGTATAATCCACTCCTTCATTCTGCTGGAATCTTTCACAATAAGTCTTACCTTGTAGCGCTTGCTACCATATAACTCTTCTTTCAGCTTGTAGACCAATGTGCAGTGCTCTTTTGCCAATTGGTAGTGTCATCAAATATTAAGTTTGATTTGACTCCAATGATTGCATATCTTCTTCCACGGAAAGCTCCCCCTCCCTTGAGTCTTCAACTTGAGTGGCCTCCTTAAAGCACTTTGATTCACCATTACCAGTTAGTAACAAGTAGTGCAGTGAAGAAGAATATATGTGTATGGTTCATGTCACTCTGTTAGTTCTTCTGCTTATGTAGCAGGAGATTGAGGAACTTCCAATGCTCATTCTAATTGAGCACTAGTTCTTTCTTCCTCTTTATGATCACCAATATCATCTATCTCGACATATCTGGATTCTTCAGAAAGTAGCTGACGTAATGTCTTAAGTTCTGACCCAGTTTATGTACATCTCTATTTTGTTGAAAATGGTGTCTCTGCTTCTGAAGAATTTATGATTCTGATAATCCCAAAACTTGTACCCAAACTTATCAGAGTCATATCCAATGAATGTGTACATGACAGATTTTGTGTCAAGTTTCCTTCTAGACTCCACATCAACATGCACATATGCAGAACACTCAAATACTCTTAAATGAGATAGACATATCTTTTTGTCATTATAGGATTCTTCAGGTAAGCATTCCATCAAAGGTACCGATGGACTACGGTTTATCAAATAAAATATAGTGTCATCTGCTCCAACCCAAATCTGCATTGGTAAGCCAACAAAAACCCCAATGCTCCTAGCACACTTCGTGATTGTTCTGTTCATGTTCTCAGCTACATCATTCAATTGTGGTATCCTTGGGGCAGTGAACTCATGCTTGACCCCATCTGTAGCACAGAAATTTCTGAACTTTTGATCACGGTACTCACCCCAATATCTGATCTGAGACACTTCAACTTCAAGTATGTGTTATTTTTTATCATAGTCTTCCCTTTCTTAAAGACTTCAAATACATCAGATTCATTTTTTAAGAAATAAACACATACATTTCTCTTGTTATTATCAATGAGCGTGACAAAATAGCGAGAACCTCCAATAAACTAAAGTGGAGTAGGACACCATTCGTCAGTATGCACTAATTCAAGTTTCTTTGATTTCACCACTGACTCACGCTCACAAAAAGAAACTTTCTTTTGCTTTTCATAAATACAGTCTTCACAGAAATCCATGTCATCTAATTTCATATCCTGAAGCTTATTTTTTGAAAATACGGACTTGCATACCTTTCTTGCTCATATGGACAAGCCTACTGTGACATAGACCTGCATCTACCCCGGTTCCAAACACATAAATAAAAATAATCATTTCATTGATCAAATAAAGGGTTTCTTCAATGTTACCTTGAGTCATCACTAATACCCCTTGGTCACCTTCCACGAATCACCTGTAAAAGTAGTCACAAGTCTTAACTTTGTCAACCAGTTCATAGAGATGAGATTTCTCATTAAACATGGAACATGTCTAACTTTAGTAAGCTTCTAGATTGTTTCATTTGAGAACTTGATATCAACATCACCATTTCATACTATATTGCAGGTTCTATGATAGCTCAAGTAAACATTCCCTAGATCATTCTAAATGTAGTTTTTAAATACCTATTTATTGGGGCAAACATGAAAAACAACACCTGAATCCAGGAGAGGAGGTAGAAACTATGATAGGTAGGAGGGATTGGGAGAAATTTTGCTTCAATAGTAGTGTTGCGATGTCGGTTGTGAGGGAATTCTACTTAAATTTGCCTAATGTTACTAATAATTTCGTCTATGTTAGAGGGAAGCAGGTAAATTTCTCCTCTTTTAGGATCAATACTTTGTATTCTTTGCAAGATTTCCCTGATAGTTTCTACTCTAATTTCACTCATGTTAATTTTGACTTGGGGGAAATCATAAATTTCTTAATTGATTGTAGGGGTGTGTGGAAGGTGAGAAATGATAGAAAAATTAATTTATCTTCCTTTGCTTTAAATGCGTTGTATAAAGCTTGACACTATTTTATTTCTGCTAAAGTTTTCCCCTCAACAAAATTGATTGAAGTTACTGTGGTCAAGGCTGCATTAAATTTTTAGATTCAAACATTAAAATCCATAGATGTAGGATCCATAATTCATCATTCAATTCTAAATATGACAAAAGGGGATCTACTATCGTTCTTGGCCACTCTTCTACCATTTTCACACTATGTCAAAATTCTGACATTACCTTTGAGAGTTAGGAGGAGCAGCTTCACCTCTTGAAGCCCATTTCTAAAACAAATATTAAGATTTACAGGTAGTATGTTGTATTTGGGGATCTTCCTCTTCTTCTTTGAGTCCCTGTCCCTCTACTTATATGACTTCTATAACTAAGCAATTGGAGAGGCTAAAAGAAGATACCTCCATTATTCAGGTGGAGATATACGGTTTGTCAAACCGAGTGGCACATATGGACTATCAGGACGAGCAAATTTTTATTGCCAGTTTTCAAGCTGCGATATTGGAGATGTTCAAGAGAAACCAAGGTTTAGGAGATGAGAATCTGATTTATTTTCTTGTTTATTCTCCATATTTGCCTTATGAGAACATTCGTCAGCCTATGGAGGAGGATCAGGGAGAGGAAGAAGGAGAAGGAGAAGAACATGAGGGAGGTGATGATTGATTAATTAAGTCTGATTTGGAATTTTTTTTCCCATAATGGTTAGTACAATCATGCCTTAATAATTATGTTATCTTACATAACAATTGCATATTTA